>VXCM01000778.1:171814-307617 GCA_014773175.1 Lucifuga dentata
CCACCCCCCTCCATCCCCCCACCCCAACATCCATCACCATGCTCTACCCTTTCACTGACAGCTGGGAAAACACCAATGCTTCACAGCCTCTCTCTCTCTCCCCCTGCCCCACTTGTTCAGAAACACAGACATACATGCAAACACACACACACACACTCACACACACACACACACACACACACACACACACACACACACACTGATCTGTTAATAGGTGTGCTTTGGTATACCATTGGGGTTGGTTCTCAGTGACATGTTTACTTAGATATCAACCTGCATTGGGAAGTGACAGTGGAGAGGAGACGGGCCGTTGGGGACTACCACTGGGCACACTGGCGCCCAGGGGAGCTAAGTCCACTGAATAGGAGACAGCTGGTAATGAAGTTTGTGGCCATGAGCATCCTGAGCACCACTGGGCTCCACTTATGATCTACATGAATAGATTGTACTGTGCTGGAACATGCCAGTACTGTGACATTTTAACAACTTTTTCTTTAATTCTCCCATGAATTTTGGTTCCTTATTTTCACTCAGCATACAACAGCATGATAACAGCCCCTGTAGTTACTCACATTCCTGGAGAGAGTATTAAAGGTGACCCTATGCCAAATATGCAGGTCATATCTCATGACTAAAATAAGCTTCCCCAGATGTTTAATTTTTGGTGAGCTGGAGAGTGCAGGCTTATGGGTAAGGGCAATCATGATGAAAAAAAAAAAAAAAGNAAAAAAAAAAAAAAAGGTGAGCTCAGTGCTCTTTTGGCTCATGCTCCATAATTACACCAGGAAACATATTCTAATTGACAGTGTCTTTATGAAAAGCTATTATCAATGTCTCTCCCAGGAAAAAGGAGGGATGGAGTGGGGGTGGGACGCATGGGTTTTATGTCAGTAAGCCCAAGGTCCATTTACACATGGATGAGGACTGCTAATAATGCCAGCCTAGCAAGACCAGCTCACCAAAAAAAGAGAGAGACAAGCTTAACACAGTGAGCTTCCAAATGAATTAGCATGTAAAGTACAGTATACAGTGTGAACAGGCTGTATTTGCTATAGCAGTAGAATGACGGTCTAGTCTGACAGAGTAAAATTAGAGGCAGTCTTAAAGAGGCCTGTCAATCCCAGAGCTGTCCAACATGGACAGATTGGACAAAGCTAGTCAAACAAAGAGCTGTCTACTAAAGTCAAATGTAGCGAAAAGCTAATACAAAGCTACATAGGTTATATCACTGCCAATGTCATAGTACAAATATCTTCAAAGCACAACTGACATTAAATTTCACATGCTAAAAATTTTCTAATAAGAGAAGAGGAGTGTGGTTTTAATTGGCAAATTGGCCCTATATATAGCTGTATATATGAACAACACAAATTATTTGCAGTTCTGGCACCCATTTGCTATTTCAAGTACCACAGTAGCTCTCAGCATTTTGTTCCAAATGTGGGAGTAACTTTCTGACCTAGACAAACACCCCCAGCTTCAACAGAGTTATTAGCTGAGTGGTGAATGTGGAGAGAGATAGGAACACATTTGCATACCATTCAAAGCAGATGCTGCACCAGTGCATGTTATGTTAATTGACTTGCTAAAAGGCAATTATTAGTCAATATTAATATTCTATCATTTATCTGAAAGTGCAAACTTTTTTGAACTGCCATCAGCAGCCTGTAATATTAAACATCCTGCACTAAAGTTGAAGAGGGTACCTAAAAGAATTGGGCTTGCAAGCAAAAGTGCAAAAAAAAAAAAAAAAANAAAAAAAAAAAAAAAAGAAAATGTGGCTCTCTGGATGTAATATTTTTAAGGTTATGAATCTTAACTTCATGTTTTAAAGGGGGGCAGGAGTATGAGTCTTACCTTGTTTTAGGGGATGTTGTTAGCCATTCTTCATGCTTTTCAAATGTTATCAAGTAAGCTGCAATCTCCTGTGAAAAAGAGAAGAAAGCAGAGAAGAAAGGAGTGAGGCTTAGATATGTCATCTTTAATCACTGTTTGAATTTGTTTGTAATACATTGGTGAGGCTGCTTCATTTATATTCAGACAGTTTAACCAGCAGCACAAACACAGAGAAGATGGAACGGGAAGGCTAGAGAGCTCAGGCAGGTAAACGGAGACGGGTTAAAGCAGAGTGAAAAGACAAAAGTGAATGCAGCTGAGGTCATCTTATGAGACCATCTTTGTTACGGCACCTTTGATCAAGTTCTCCTCTGAGGACATCAAGGTGCTCTCTGAAAGACTGACATCTTTGTGTTTGACACTGAGCAGCTTTTAACATTTTTGGACCAATCCTCCCTCAAATCCCTTTGATCTGCCCTTGACACTCCTCTATGGATCAATCCACTCTTTAACCTTTGAATAATAATTACTCTCCAGTCTGACAGTATTGACATGCATGTATACAGCTACCTCAGAAGAGGCTGCAGATCCTTTGGAGTTAGTTGTGTACAATGAGAGGCAATAGACACTGATGAAAAAAAAGGCCAATATGCCACTGCTTAAATAGAGATGCTTCAAACACTTTCATTTTTCCCATGCATATCCTGCCTACTGCATCAGTCTGAGACTAAGGGGGAACAGGCCAGACCATAACCGGCCATTTTCTCACCAAACTAATGGGCAGAAATAAAAGCACTTTGGACGCTGGTAGACAACTTAATGATTACCAGCGACAGCCAGCAATTCACTTCTCCTTTGTCAGCTCCTTAGATTGTTACAGGGAGCTGGACACAAGGACAGTCCTGCTGCCATCTTCTACAAAAACATCATCTTTTCTCGTTCAATGTTGTGCATCTCGACACATGTTGGAAGTGTCAGCAGACCTTTAAGTGTGAATATGTTGTTGTTTTGTTTGGCCTGTCAGGCTTGCCTTTGAAAAAAAGCATCTTCCATGACTGTATGTTGTTACTTTTCTTGTCCACATGGGGCAATAATATCTCCAAAAATGCCAGCTATTCCACAACAAAAAATCTGAAAAATATGAGACACATGGCAGCACAAAGCTGTCACAACAGCCAAGCCTGTTTCTGCTTTTCTTTTTGATTCTTCTTTTCTTTTTTCTCTTTGCACATATCAACAAACACACTAAACTATGCACCACTGCAAAAATATTAGCTCCCACTGGCTCATCAAGGCTGTATCACAAGTGTGACCTGGCACAAGAGACACGCTAGCACACTAGAGATGGCCCATGGGGCTGCTGCAGGGCACTGTGGTGCGAGGGGTTCCCAGGTTGGCAGGGGTCCCAGTAGGGAGGGAGTAGTACCATGACTGGCACACTCGCCTCCAGGTGCAGGCTGGGAGATAATGCTGCGTTGATTAACATCCTGTTTTTCTGCCATAACGACCGGAGGCAGTGAAGCCATGACAAGATGGAGTCTTGAATTAAGAATAAGATAGGAAGGGGATGAGGCTGTCAAGAGAAGCTCAGGGCTGCTCTTCTCCTTTGTAACTTCTGCTATACGGAAGAAAAAAACAATAAAGTGGAAAAAAGTACACCAACAGCCACAGTGCAAAGCTTTGTTAATGGAGTGAGAAAAAAAACCCTGTTCTCTGCAACTGAAAACATACGCAGCTAATGTAACAGTAGTTGTGCCAACAAGTTACAATGTTGTTCACAGGGAAAGATAAAAGAACGCTTCACAACCAGGTCAGAATAAAGTTATTTTTCTGCATACATTTGTACGTAAATTGCACCAACAGAGAAGTGATTACATTAATCCCTGCTATTCTGGAAGAGACAGTTGCAGTTGCCAGTGTTCATTTTGGGGAGAATAAATGTCAGTGGGGAAGCTCCTTCAGTGACCTCTGTGCCTATTAGCACACAGCCCCTTCCATCACTCTTGTCTTAAAAATCCAGCTGCAGCCCAGGCCTCAGTGGCAGAAGATGAAATAAGGGGCCGCGTAGTCTCGTATTACTTCCAAAAAAAAAAAAAAAANAAAAAAAAGCATCCACCTCTGGCTCTTTGCACTCCCCTCCCTCTCAGAACAGATGCCAGGGATTATTCCAACCCCCCAACCAACCATAAAGGTGCAATAATCTTATGGTGAGGAAACAAACAAAAACAGACGTGCAGCCATTAAACAGCTGCAAAAAGACAAAGTTTGCATGGGCGGCATAATGAGAGGCTAGCACACGTTAAGGTTGAGCACACACGCTTGCGGGTTAGTACAAGCAGGTGGAGAGGGAAGTGGGCAAACACTGTGCTGAACACTGATGGTGCATCAAAGTCAAATCAGCATCTGTCAATGGGCTCTGGACAGTATCTGTTGACCTCACTGCCTCTGGCCTCCTCTCCTTCACTGGGGAAATATTCAGAGTAGCCTCTCTGTATACACCACTCCTACCTCACTCAGCCTTTCAGGTCAGAATCCTGCTCCTGCAGGGCTGTTTGTACTCTTCCTTCCCCGACTACTCAGGCTCCTCAGTGACATGATCTTTGCTGGAGTTTTATCTGCAGTACATTAGTCAGGCCTGTATTATGTACAGCTCAGATTGAGGTAAACTCTCTTACAAGCCTGATATAAATAAATAACAATCAGCGAAAGCTAGCAGTGAACCAGAGACTGAGTATGAGCAACACCTCCTCTAATTGACATAGTCGATGCAATAAGAGGGGGGCTTTCATTTTCCAGGGGAAAGAACAACCTGGAGCTATTTGTTGTAACCCAGCCATCTCATTTGTTTCTTGTGTCTCTGCAAAAGCTGTGACACACTGTTAGCAGAGGGGACCGCCCCAGAGCATGACGGAGAGGTCTAACAATTTCAGGACTGAAGGAGGTGGAGAGCCAAGAGTGATTGTGTGCATGTGTGTGTGTGTGGGTGGNGGGGGGGGGTCTGTCTACTGTGCTGACTACTACAATCAACGGACCTGATTAGGAGTTACCTGTCTTGACCTGGCATGTCATTAACATGCTCTTTGGGAGGTGTCATTCATGTACTCATCAGCTTGACTCTCCCCACAGTTTGTCTCCTTATAGCTTTCACATACCTTCTCCACATCCCCCCCNCACACACACACACACACACACACACACACACACATCTCCTATATCTGCTGAGGTGAAAGGAAAGCCACCAAAAGAAAATTTTCATTTTGAGATGACTGGCTTTTACTGTCTCGCCTTTCAAATGGTATTCTCACTCTGGAGGTACAACATTTTCTCCAGAGAGAATCAGCTTTTGAAATGTCTACCTATTTGAAATTGGAGATGACACTAACATATTCATCCCATTTCACTTCTTTGCACCAAGGAAGAGGAAAGTGGCAGCAGAGGCAGGGAACTCTTATAAAATAAACACCATTTGACCCCACCCGTGTTTGACTGTGTCATAATCAGCTGAAATGGTTTGAGGAGCTGAGGGGAACTCTTTGTTGTCTTGATCGGGTGGATTTCATTAGACCTTCACACATTCCTTTTAGCTTTTGCACAGAAGTCAGTCAAACAATTATGCCAGTGTATTATGGGAAAATTCACTACCGATTCACAGGAACACTGTTCTGGGACGACCTGAGGCCAGATGGCTCTGCTGTTCCTTCTTTCTCTTTCTCGTTCTCTCTCTCTCTCTCTCTCTCTCTGTATAGTAACTTTGATTTATTGGAGAAAAGAGAGGCATTGGGAGGACTACCATTCCAGCATTTGGATGACAGACTTGATCACTTGAAATAACTGTCGCTGTTCCATTAGAAGGAGAGATAGGAGGTTTTTTTTGGGCATTATCTCAGGATGCATCAGACACCTGTCTCTAAACATGATCCATAATGTCTCTCTCTTTTTCTGATTCCATGGTGCATTTGAGTTGACAAAAAAAGAGATGTGGGAAAGCCTGAGCAAATACTCTGACGCACATTTCGCTCTGTGCCCCCCNCACACACACACACTTTTTGATGCAAACAGTTACATCACTGTCCTATAATTTAATCTTAGTTTTGTAAACTCAGGATTTACCAGACACTTCACCTAAAAAGGAGGCTAAGAATGACTCATCCTCTGTGAGTCTAGCTATTTAAAATCAGTCTTCATTGCCCAAAAATGGATTCAACAATTACTGCATGTGTGTGTCCATTATGGTTGTATTCCCGTTATACTGGTGCTCTAGTGACACTAATGAAAAGGCATTTAATGAATAGCTGTACTAGAAAAATAACTTTAGCAACAGTATTGATTGCAGTAAAAGCTTGAGCTAATGAAATGAATATGAGAGAGCAGGAAGATGTGAAAGAAAAGATGGAGCAAAAAGTCTGGAGTCAATGACTGGTTAGAGCAGAGCACAGCGCTTCCAGTCTGCCTCGTGGTGAAGTCTGGGGAACGCATCCTCAAAGCTTTGACCTTGCCCTGCACTTGAAAGCAGGAAGTAGATGAGAGGGGGGCCAAGGGAGGGATATGGTGAGAGGAGCCCTCCCTGATGACCTGGGCTTGCTGTGGAGTGCCAGGTCATCTGATATTTCCTTCAGGGCAGCCCAGGAAACCAACCTGCCCAGAGCCAGGCACAAATGGACTGGCAGGGGTTTGCGGTGTGGAGGGGGTTGCTGGAGCTTTAGGCTATCAAGAGATTACACCAGACAAAACAGATACAATTAGACACGGGAGAGATGGAAACAAGCACTGAAGAGAGGGATGGAGAAGGAGGATGGGGGATTACTGAAAAAGGAGAGGATAATCAAAAAGGAGAGAAGAAGAAACAAAGTTGAAAGTTTTTCTTTTTTTCCCATGACAATGATAAATGCATAAAAACCAGGAGAAGCGTGAAGGTATGGTGATTAAAAAAAATGTGCTTCAGCTCGATACTGCAAGCAAAAGCGCCTTTGCTGAATCATTTTGTGTATTTTTGTTTATACTTCATGAATTCTTAATGCACTAGCAATAATGTATCACACACTGCATCTATGTAATCTCATATGGCCATATTACTCTTTTAAGCTGGGGAGAGTAGTGTGTGGTAGAGTGAATCTATTTTAGAAAGCTGTAACCTCCAGCTAGCCTTTAAGATTGTTGGAGCTCAGCTCATAATAGGATGCAGGGGATCCGCGCTCAAGATGAATGGTCAGGATAGAGGTAAAGAGAGAAAGTGAGAGAGGTAATACAGAAAGAGAGACATAAATAGTGATAAAGGAAGAGAGCAAGAGATTTGAGTAAGTGAAGGTAAGCAACAATAGAGTATAGAGTTGTTGACAGCTGCACTTGGCATCTGTTGAAGAAGAATGAGACTGTTCTATGAGTCCCTGTGCTGGGTTAAAAAGATGCCCTCTCCAGCACATTGCTCATTAGGACCTGCACAGGCGCTACCAGGAATGCCCACGCCAGAAAGGAGGGGTGGACGCCACACTGTGTCCAACTTATTGCTCCATTGTTGATGCGTCTCCGGCTGCAGCTCTAGCTTGCCCATAATGCACCTCTTCTCCACAGCAACCCACTACACAGTGCTGACAGCTGATATAGCAGATCCAACAGCATTGAGGTTAAGGTTGAACACAGTTCTGTGAGGGACTGGTGAGGTATCTTACAAAAATGTATGCTCACTCATCACGCTTGGCCTAGTGCACATGCGTATTCCTTCACAGGTATGTTTAAAACACACCTTGGGCAAGTTTGTTCTGTTTCTCCATCTTTCTATGTATATCCTCAGCTCCTGTGGTCCAGCACTCTCTTGCTATAGGGAGGCAGAAGAGTGAGACAAGCTGGCCTACATTATACATTATACATTCTGGGATCAATTTGACATTGATCCTGGTTAGCTTAGATGTTTTCCAGTAGTTGGTCAATGCCTTTCTTCACATTTCTGCTTGGCATGCTGGTCATCTATAAGATTGGTCAGAAAAGGAAGCATTCTCCCGGGGAGCCTCTTCTTGCTCCTCCATGCTGCATGCCTCCCTGCTCCCACAATCAATGCTCCCCACAAGTGCTCTACCAGCACTCTCCTTTTTGTTTACCATATCACCTCCCTACACCCCATATGCTTTCATAGCAGATGACTTAATGGCAAAGAGTGAGAGGCTGGAGCCATGTGTGGATGGAAAAGAGGACAGAGAGAGAGAGAGAGAGAGAGAGCAGGGAGAAAGGGAGTTGGCACTTAGCTGGATTGTTTTAGCTTTTGTGTCATGGCTGCAGTCTCAGATGTTCTTTGAGAGGATGTAATTATTTAGCCCTGAAGGAGTACAATGTTCAGCCACTGCTCTCCTACACCTCCCACACTGCAACAACTCAGGAGGCCCACTTGCTTATAAAGGTGTTTCTGTGCCTATATATTTGTGTCTACACAATTGTGCATCATGTATTTCTGTTTGCATTTGTATAGATGTGATTGTGTTCTAACAGGGAAACAGTGGGAAGCAGAAAAGAGAAGAAAAGCAGAGAGACTGGCACATAATCAAGCACAAGTTAAACCTAAAGGATGTAAGGGAAGCATTTATATAAGAATGGATATACAGCATGTGGTGTGTTTTAGGGACAGTGAATGAGAATTGGACATAAAGTTGACTGAGATGAAATGCATCCATCTCTGTCAGCTATAATTATATTATTATAATTGTGACCCGGTGGTTGTTGCTGTGGATGTGTGTGTGCCTGCTGATGTACAAATCCTGTATGGGACCTCCTACTGCTATACCCCTGAGAAATCTGCCATGTGTAATGAGTCTATTACACCTCTCTCTTCTGTATCTCACTCCCTCTATGTCTCTGCAGCTATAACTTCTGGTAATACTTTAACATGTGTTGGAGGAAGAATGGAATATGGAGCACTACATTAATAACAAAAAAAAAAAAGTGTCTGTGCATGTGGAAGAAGTGAAGTGCACTGCAGGATGCAGTGGGGCGTGGCCAGGTTCACTTCGTGGTGCCTGTGGCTGTCTGACCTTTGGTGTCTGCTCGCCACGTCCTCTTCATCATCTATGCAGCAGGATGCCTGTCCCCCTGCTGACAGCCCAACCAAGGAGAACAGAAAGTGGCTGAGCTTCCATAATGCTGACCTTACCCCAGCTCTACTGTAGAGACTCCAGGCTGTTACCCCTGTGTGCCAAACTTCTCTCCCACTTTCTGACCCAACTTTTGGCTGCCAAAAGGAAAAAAAAACCTGCAAGAGCAGTCAAACTTACAAGAGGAGATGATTCTCTGTGTGACTCCTCTCTGTGTAATTCTTTATATCTTCTATTTGACAGATGTTCTTGTTTTGGTAGATAGCAGATATTGAAAATGCCGTGTCAGATTGTATAGCCAACAGCCGCAAGGTCTGTTTGACTCCAAATATAATTTCACCATTTGATAGAGTGTGCAGACAGAAATGTTGCTTTGTTGTCTTCTTATGCTTTGTGCGAGAAAGATATTGCAGGGAAAATCCACTGAGAGGGCATTAAATGTCATCTAAACATAATTGAGGTGTGATTTCTCTCTGTGGAGACATAATAAGGATCTAAGCAGTCTATCCTCAAATATCACAGAAATTCTCCTAAAAGTCAAGGAGCAATGATATCAGATATAAATGAAGTGACAGTGGGAACTAGAAGGTCACTATTCACTTCATATCAATCAACTGATGTCAGCCTTTATTTGACAGCTCCTGCAGGACTGATCCAAAGAAGCAGAGAAGGAGACCCCCCTGCCCTTCTAAAAAGCCCAAATGAGTTGCGTTCTGTCTCATGTGAGCCTGAAAGTCTATTTATTTCAGGCCACAGAATCAATTAATGCCTGCATTATCCTCTGAATTCAACTATTCACTGCAACCAAATGACTGAGGTACCCTTGCGTGAAACCAATTTCTAACTTTCAATCTGAGACACACCCTGAAACCACCTACCGGTCTTCCTTAAATATTGCAGGTATCTTTGTCCACTGACTGAGCAGCACACACGCTGTCTGAGTGATTGCAGTGTGTGTATATTCACTGTACATGTGTGTATGTGCACAAGTGTATGTAATGTTTCTCATGCTCAGTACATTCTCTGTCTGCAACTGAAGACAGTAGAAAATATTCTTTTGGGAGAGAGAGAGAGAGAGAAAGAGAGAGAGAGAGAGAGAGAGAGAGAGAGAGAGAGAGAGAGGGAGAGAGAGAAAGACGTGGTGAGACTCATGCATAGAACAAATTGTGTTGAAGGGAAAATGGCATGTTTCTGAATGAGTACAGCGCACGTCGTGAGTGGAAACTGGATGAAATATGTAGCTCACACTGTCCTGTCCATGCACAGAGATCGACGCACTCCACTCTAGAGACAGAGAGCAAAGACATGAAGACAAGTCTGATATTTCAACAAAGGGATGGCAGGACCTCCAGCGCTAGCCAATTAGCTAGCAGAAAGCCCTTTTTCCCCCAACCACTCGTCAGCATGAAAGGATCATCCTTTGTCTGACAGACTCATGCCTTTATTCTTTACACAGACTGTACAGCACACACACACACATGCACCCTTAATTCTTACATTAACAAGTTATATTCCTGCAACTGTCTTTTCTGTTCCTGTCATCTATGTACGCCTGTCTGCACACACGTGTCCAGGCAGAATACATATACACGCAGTTACATGCAGACCAACCTACAGCCTCAGTTGAATCCTCACATGAACTGCTTTCATTTTATCTCTTTCCAGCTCGTACTATCTCACTGACTGATGTGATTGTTAGTTCTGGAGGAGGGCCCTCTTTAATTGAAGTAAGTGTGTGTGTGTGTGTGTGTGTGTAGCTATGTGTCCAGAGCATTGCATTGCCATGGCTGCATTTGTTTGGCCTAGACATGCTGTCAAGCACTCTCTCTCTCTCTCTCTCTCTCTCTCTCTCTCTCTCTCTCCTGGCTCGCTGCCCCTTCATTTTCATGTTACAATAACAGGAATGTGGGACTGTGAAGGTCGCAGAAGCATAAAGTCAAAACAGCTCAGCTGCCTGCAAGTTTTGCATAGCAGACCCCAACACCAGACATCCATGTAACACTAACCGTCCATGCGAGCTACAGTCAATGACCACTCAACACCACTAACTATCATCATGTTCAAGGTTATTTTCATCAAACCCAATTTACCAGATACTGAAGTGCATCTGTGGCTGTATAGCTTTTTTTTTTTTTTTTNTTTTTTTTTTTTTTTGGCAATGGGAGAGAAGTGAGCTACTATTCCACAACTTCTCTGCATTGTAGGCCTTTATTGTCATACTCCCATCTGCCTTGTGTGCATTATCAGTCTCACATCTCTTTCCTCTCTAAAAGTTTGGCCTGTTGAGATGGGAGAAGCAGGCTGCTCTTTGTGAAGGCTGCTCTCTGCAGACGGTAAGGGATCGATCAGCCAGACGCTCCAATGGCCTGTTCCTTTGTGAGCCCAGTCTGGCTCTCTGCAGCTCTCCTCTGTTTATCTCCCTCACGTCACTCTCTGGCTACATGCTCTTAATTAAACATGCCGCAGGGCTATTAATTGTCAACCAGATTCAATTTGTTCCCTGGGCATGCCGTGAATGGGCCTCTCCTTCCAGAACAAAGGTGTCCGCACAGCCATGTCAGAGTTGAACAAAGGGACCAAAGCATCACTTCTATCTCCCATGCCTGGGCCGGCACAGCTCACAGACAGCCATTGAATGAGGTGTTATCCCAGCAGGTTTCCAGGCCAGTTTTCAAGAGATGCTGAGAGAAAATCACCTCAGACTTTGCCATACCATCTTTTTTCCTCCGGTGACATTTGGGCAGAAACAAAGCGCTCCATCAGAATTTAGCAGCTACACCTTTGCAAGCTGTCATAATGTTTTTACCTGCACAAATACCCATTCAGTAAAATACTCTAAATCGGCCTCATTTTTTAGTCTTGTTGGAGTTTTTATTTTTTTCCTTTTGCATGGGAACTCTTTTGACAAATTGGGGAAATAAATAAATAACACAATGACTGCTGAGATGAATCTGGGAGTAAACAGCTGCCAAGGCATAATATAATTCATGGCCATGCATCACCGTTACTGGAGACTGTTCCAGGACCCACTGAGCCAGGTGCCAACACATCCATCCCCCTGCAATCCCCCCATCCATCCCAACTCCCAGTCACTCCAGCCATCATCCCAATCAAAGCTCCCTTCCCAAAAACCTAAAGCTCTGGGCCACAGCTGGTGCCAAGAAGGCCTGACTGGTGCTATTGTGTCACTGCCTAAGCCCTTCTACAATGCACCAATAAACCTGCCCCCTCTGTGCCTCCTAAATCACACATAAAATAGATGCCAGACCAAGAGGTATTCACATACACTCACACAGAACTCTCAACCACAGAAAGGCCTAAAGATCCAAAACAGTGAAAACAAAATAGTATGTAATGTGAATCCAGCTTGCTGCCTGCCTATCTGTACCACAGTAAAAATTAAAAAGATATTACACTTTTATCATCAAACAAAACAGTATTGTCATACAGTCATACTATTGTAAGGAAAGGCTTGTTCTAACATTATGCTGTGGAATTTTTAATGAGAGTTGGGCGAAGGTACTGTAGCATACAAGAGAAGAGAAGATCTTTTCCCCAGTGTGTCTCTGTGCTTTTCAGCAATCCCAATATTTTGCTGCTGGTGAACGCACTGAGCAGTTGGGGAATTACTTATTTAACAGATAAGGTTTCCTCTGTTGTCAGCAAAAACCGCCTCTTGTCCATAACTGGAGAAAACCAATGCAGTGTGAAATCAAAGGTCACCCAGAGACAAATAGCACTAACAGGCAAGAACAGAGGTGACAAACGCTCCCTCTCTGTGCTCACCAAATTAATTAAGAGTGGAGATTCAACATGGCATCTCCAACACAACAGAGAACAAGCCGCATTGTTGTTGCTTCAGCAAGACTTTAAAGAGAACAAACACACTCCCCTTCTCTCTATTGTCATCAAAGCTTGTTTGGCTGCATCTCTCAAACGAGTCTTTCATTGAATGTTTTATATGGCAGCTTTAAGAAGGCAGTGATCACAATCTAGACTCTGCGATGCCTCAGTTGAGCTTGCTTCTTTCTGCCTCATGCCTCAGCCTGCTTAAAAGCCCAGCTTCCTTGGGGTGCTGCATTAAATGCCTTACCACAGGCAGGCTGCTAATCCACAGCTTTCACAGGTGTTTCTGTCTGGCCATGAACACAAGATAAGCCCAAGCCTGGAGGTGACAGTAGCTAGCAACACACACACAAAGTGCACATTTGAGTGTGTGTTTACATTTTGTCCACAGTCATTCACCCAGTTGAGGAGATGGGCTGAAAACAGCAGGTCTGAGACCAAGCTCGGATAATGACGCCTCATCTGGGAGCAGCTAGCAAGAAACATCTGCATCCTCTTATCTCTACACTGGCTGCACTATTGAAATGACATGCTGATCATTTACAGGATTACCCTGCAGTAAACTGGTGCCTGATGTTCATTCACAGGTCAGTATAGTTGAAATATTTATATATATTTCAACTATACTGGCCTGTGAATGAACATTAGTACACACACACACACACACACACACACATATATATATATATCTATATCTATATCTATATATATCTATATATATATATATATATATATATATACATTATCTATATCTATATCTATATATATAGATATAGATATAGATATATAGATATATAAAGCAAACTGGGAATAGAAAGTTGTCTAAATGTTTTAGATAAGCATGAACAAACAGTATGCATGCACTTACCTAACATCGACCTCAGTCAAAAGGTTCAGTCAGTGGACAAGAAACCTCAATAATCTAGAGCAGCAATTGGAGTTTTGAATGGATTCATTATACTCATTCCATACAACCATAAGAGAGCTCAATAAAACAATAAAAACAATAAAACACTCCAAGAATTCCACGTTCTATGAATACAGTCCAAGGCTTAAGCAGGAACAATTAATTTTAATTTGTATGTGAAATGTTGAATGCTATCATTTACTAGACTATTCTTCATTCTGGACAGCAAACTCGTGACTAATAAAAGTTTGGTTAATAAGATTTAATATCAAGGGCAGTTAGTAATCACTACACAATATCCAATAAATACACTGCATTTATAAATATTTAATTCATATTGCATAAACAATGAGGGGTCTTTGCCCTTAATAGTTTTGGGATGAGGACTGGACTCGAACAAAGTCGAATTGTATCAATCATGCGTAAGGTCATGTTCAGCTGTAGCTTTTGCCCTTTTAATGGCCATTTATTGTAGATTAAGTGTGTGTGTGTGTGTGTATGTGTGTGTGTGTGTGTGTGTCTGTGTGTGAATGCCTACAGGGTTATATGTGTGTGTTTTATGTGTTCTCTCCCCTCAGCGGGGGGCAGTACCGCCCTGGCCTCACTGCCTCCACCCACTCATCCATCCCACATCTTGTCTAATTAAACATCGTTAACATTCATCCCAAGGTCTTATGCAGATGAGCACAGAGGGAACATGGTGCACTGCGCATTAAGAAAACAACTTGGGGGGTGGCAGAGAGGTGAACACAGGAATGAGATGAGGTGGTATCTGGATTGAGACGTGCCTGGATATCTCCGATTTGACCTCATTCATCAATTAATTACCACCATTAGTAGGAGGTGAAGCGGAACCAAAGCTTAAATCAGTGCACCATGGTGTCTCCACCACCAATTTGTTGACTATGTGCAAGCAGCATATGTGTACAACAGAGAGGTGTCATTAAACATTGAGCCAGGTCTGTCTGTCTGTCTCTCCCTCTCTCCTTCCCTCCCTCCCACCCTCCTTCTCGCTCTCTCTCTCTCTCTCTCTCTGTATGATCAGAAAGGCAGATAGACAGACAAACTGACAGGCATCCAGCCAAGCGCTGCCATCAAAGTCTCCTCAACAGAGCTGTGATCACAGCTCAGTCCTGTCATGTGGCTGTCACTCTATCACTCAGCCATATACACACAATATCATCACATCATACTACGATGCAGGTGCTATAACACCGGAGGCTGTATAGTCCCATCTCAAAAAAGACTTTGTAGTCCTTTGCAGCTTGCAGGGCACTTGTCTGGGTAAACAGTGCTTTCCGATGTATGAGCATGAGATGTAATTTGAAACAAAGGCTGTTTTTGCAGGAGAAATATCAGGACAAGTAACCTGATGTGCAAGGAAAATAAGAAAACGATTGGGACAACATTTTGAGTCCACATGAGACTGGTAGAGGTTATGTGTGTGTCAACAACCCTGTGTAGATGAGCCCATATTATTTTCTCTGATAGCTATTTTATTCACTAACTGATGGCCCAATGTGCATTTGAGCTATTCACATGCATAAAAGCCATAAAAAGCTGGTATTAGCTCTGCATGAAATGCACAAACAACTCAACAGGACATACAGTACACTGCGTGGGCAGGTACATTTGACAGAGATGGGACAGGGTCTGTTTACTGGCTTGGGCATGAATGGCACCTTGCAGTACTTAATCCAGGAACCTAAATGGGGTTTAAGAGGCTGTGGTGGTTGTAATGGTCTGAGGCAGTGCTTGCCAGGGCAGTGTGGTGGTTATGGCAGCAAGTTTGAGTAATGTGTGTCGCACATGGTCTCATATTTCTGGGGCCAGGCGAACGTCTGGCTATGCATGGCAGCACAGCACAGCATTTCCTAAGATCCTGTTTGTAACTGTCTGTGGAACAAGGGCCCAAAGGAGGAGCCTGCTTAAAGTCACTCACCTTCACCACCAGCCTCAGATCAATCTCTGAACACTGCACAGATCCTACACAGTACATGTGCACTTATGTACACATGCACTAAAACACACACGAAAGTAGCATGTACTCATCTCACGTAAGCTGAGCGCAAACACAGTACAGGGGCAGCACACCAAATGTGAGCCTTTGTAAAAATAAATCCACAAAGGACCAGTGTCAAATAGGCATGCATGAAAAAAAAAACAAAACAAAAAACAAAAAACAAAAACAGCACTTTGCATCACATACGTATCTGATGTACAACAACCAAGGTCTGTCCAAATCCTCTCCCTATCGGCAGCCACTCGAATCACCTTCAAGGATCAACAGATTTCATACGGTAGTTTGTTTGTCTCTTTAATCAACATGGTATCCTATTTGGGCTCCAAATTGAGTGATAAGCTCATTTGGGGTAGCCTCCAACAGTGCTGTACCTAAAACTAGGAGCAGGAGGCGCTGTGTCGACAGTCAAGCACTGGCAGTGAGGGTGAGCAGGCGGGCTTAGGAAACGATGATGAAGTGCAGCATTAGTGCAGTGATTAACTCCTTCTCCCACTCTTCCTCCTCTCGTTCAGTCCCATTTCCTCCCACTACGGGACGGGAGGGGTGCTTCTGATCAGTGTGTGTGAGATTCCCTTGACATGCCGTCCATCTGTGTGAGCGAGCTGGCAAGCCAGCATTCCTACTTCAATACCATGCTGTCGAGATCCCTCCTCAGTATCTCACCATTACAAACGTCTCCTCTCAGGCTCTCCAAGCAACACTGAACCTTTGACGAGACAGCGCCCGCTTAGCACGACATAATGTTGACATACTGTGTATGCGTTTGAAAACAAGCACTTACTGTATATCTGTGTACCATACAAATGCAGTAAAATTAATTTTAAATGGGGCTGGCGGTGATCTCACCACCTCTGTATCGAGTGTTATATACCATCTCTTTAGATTTCTTCCCCGCTGTTATGTGCATGTGAGATCAGTGAAATGTTGTGTATCATAGTAGAAAGCTCTGCATCTCTCTGAAGGCCAGAGGATGATCATCAATTCTTGGAAGCAGAACATCAGTAGAGCCTCATTGAAGAATAGAAAAGTCATCATTCTTCACACTCAAGATGTCAACAAACAAGACTAAAAGCAATTAGGAACCTGACTAATCCAACTACACTGCAAAAAGTATCCATCTTAATAAGTCACTGAAGAAAGTATACAATGTCAAAATTTTATTTGAAAAGTATTACTTGATTAAATGATTGTAATAATTCCACTTTTCCATGTAAGTTAGCATTCTGTTTTTATTTTAGATTTCTTGTTTCAATTTCTTACAAGATCTGAAACTTACTGCTAAAAATAAAATCCTGAAACATTGGTGTCATTGCAGTGGCTGTCCCTTCTCTGCCTCTATAGCACCTCTTATGATATTGTAAGTCTCTGAAATCTTTTACTCTTCAATACTCACCGTATAGGGAATACATTCTATATGCGTTCTATGTAGAACACTATATAATGTGCTGTTGTCAGTTGTCAGGGACTGAAAATTCTATTTAGGTCATAACTCACTGTGGTAGAGCTGGGTTAGCACTGTTACGTGCTTTGTAGCCCTCAGTATCACACAATCAGTTGTTTTAGTTGTTTAACAGAGCATTTAGACAGTTCTCGTCAAATTACACGCAGCCATGTCAAATTTAACAGGTATTTATGTTCAGGTGGTCATCGGTCACTCGTAAACATATCACTTGAACTAAACTAGCTAATGAAAAAGTCACTGGAGGATGAAAGTCGATGTTCTTCTTAAAAGCCTAGATATGTTTTAAATCACAGGGCTTTGACTGGTACACTGTTTACCAGTTGTCCAACATGTGTTTAAGTGAAATGTCACTCATACTGTAACTCCAGAATAATGGAAATTCCCTTCCTGACAGTATGTTGGCCATTTGAGGTCAACGTTCTGTTGATATATTTTTTAAATATTTGACCTTAGGGTAGGACTGCCTTATCCAAAACCACCAATTTTTGACTTTGTGGGCTAGACCCTGTCATTTCAGAAGGGGGTCAGATTCAACCTCCAGGGTTTATTGCCGGACCCTCCAGAGGACCTATCATCGTTACCCTGGTCACACGGAGGGTTCAGCCCCTGAATTGGGACAAAGTTAAAGCTTCTCCTACCAACTGTAGATTCCATTATTTTTCATCTTCAACAGATCACGTAATTCAGTCACCCGTCTACACAGCCAGTGCTCATCACCTCATTAATCCCTTAGGATAGTCCCCTAGTGGGCAGATTACCTGTTTTGTTGTTCTTGTCTGATCCTCTAACCCATGTGAGCATTGTTTCTTGCCTGATTGCCTGTACACCTCTTCCTGACTACCCTCTGTCTCCAGTGTTTTGGCTGCTTGTCTTTACTGTCTGCATTTGTTTGCCTGTGCTGAATGATTGTCAAACTGCTTGACCTATGAAGTCTATTATATACATGCCCCCTCTCAGGAGTTTGCTTTTGGGTCCCAGTTCTGTCATCAGTTCTTACAAAGTGAAACTGCCTTAGAAATATGGGCATTAGGAACAAGTAATTTTCACCTATTTAGAAATATGAATTTAAAGCAGAGTACAAGACTGGGGGAGTAGTTAAATGGACATTTTTGCAGATTCACACAAGATAGCAGGAATGGAGAGACCAGTCCAGCTACTGCAACCCTTTTCCATTTGAGAAGGTTCAAAGGGCAAAGTGGCTGTGGCAAATGCTTGCACTCGATGGTGCAGTAACAGTTTCACCTCTTCACCAGAGAGGCTATTCTGTGATCACACTCATATCAAATTGCATTACCAACCACCAAGAAGTCCTTTTTTTCTTCAGAGCTGCACAAAAAAAAAACAAAAACCCAAGCCCAATGTGAGTAGCCTGAAAAATATTAGTCAGACTTACAGTATGCCATTAGTAAGTCTGTGGAAGCTGACCCCTCTATGACAATACAAGGGTTCACATTCTGCCATGTGAATGAATTTCATCCTTGTTACTGATAATGGCAGATTTAATTGTTAGTAATGTTGGTGTTAAATTGTGCAACTCCAGATACATTCTTTTTATATTCAGTAGTAAAAAATGTTTTATTACTAACAGTAAGTACATTCTTTGGCAGATTTTGTACACTTCAAAAGGTGCCACTGGGATGAGCTCTTCACAGAGATATGTTACTGATGCTGTGTGGCCAAACCATGACAGCACCTGCTGCTCTTCCACAGAGACCCAGGCATGGCCTTGTGGGAAGGGGGTGGAGGGGGTGGTGGTATTGAACATGTCTCTCAGAGAGAAGCTCCTCAAATATCCCTTTGATATGCAGATAGAATGTTATGCCCCATGGATGGCACATTACGTGCACTCTTAAGCCTTCAACAGCATTCTGATGAAATGTGTTGCCAAAATAAACTCATTCTCTTTCATTCCAACAGAGTTTAAATCTCCTTATCATTTCAAGACTGCTGCTGCTGCTTTCTACAAAGAGAATAAAACCCATGGACCAGAAGCACTCTTTCACACAGACTGGCAGTCAGCCTTAATAACAACAGCATTTACGATGTTTAGAAGATTTTGTAGACTTTCACCTGTTATAACCATCATTATTAAGTTTCTTTCAGGAAAGCTCATTCTCACAGGGGGATGTTGTCTACTCTCGTCTCTATTTCTCTTCTGTGCCCTTATAAATTCTCAACAATTACATGCCAAGACTTCTTTTTTTTCAAGAGTAGAAATTACAGCTGTCTCCTCTCCTCTCTCTCATCCTGGCATCGCTCATCTATTATTCAGTTTTTAATTTGGCTATTTGAGGTTTGTTCCCTCGTTTGGCGACAAGTAAGCCTCCGCTAAACAGGCACCTTATCCATTACACTAAACCTAGCACACAGCAGACAGCATTCTGGAATTGACCATTAGAGAGGTTATTGATATAACCACCATTCCCTCTCGTCATTATCCCTCTAATTTATCTGTAATTGTATAGCAGGCTTTTGGAGTTTTTCCCTCACCTTGGGTGCAAAAGGAAAGCATCCTCACTTTTTGAAACACATCCATGTTTGGGTAGTTTAGACAAAAACTTATCCATCAATTATATGGGCAGTATTCAGTCTAGGCAAAGCCACATTTCTATTGTGGCCATTTTGTTCCAGAGCTTTTGTGTCTATGACAAAAGTCTCCAAATTGCAGTCAGCTTTTACCCCGGGTACCATCACTTCTGGTCATCGTTACTGAGATAGGCCTATCTGACTGATCTACAGACTCCTATAATCATATGCAATTGTGCTAAAGTGAAAAGAAAGAAATGGCTCTTTACTGGGATCTATGGCTCATTGTATCTTATGTGTCACACGAGCCAAGGATCAATAGCACTCAATAGTCTATTAATAGGCAAGTCGTGGCTCTGTTCAGACTAAAGCACCAGCCTGTCCACCAAACCAGGCCATGAAAAGAAGAGGGTGCAATAGAAACAGATCCCTGCTTTTCTGTTAACAGTGAAAGCCTCTTAATCATCTCAGTTTCCCATTGACTTACCCCTCCATGCTTCACTCCCTCTCACCGAAGGCCTATCTTGGAGGATGGGGGGGGTAAATCGACCCCCACCTCCCCTACTTGCCAAAGAGACAATAACACTGTCTATTGAGGAGTTTGGAAGAGATCAAGGAGGTTTTTCTTCAAGCATCCTTACAATATAATTTCAGTCAGGACTGATATCTGTGAGTACAGCATATGGTTGCACTTGGATAAGACAGCACAAGTAACCTACATCATCCTATTCATTAAAATTAAAAGAGTGTGATTTTTATTACAAAGAACAATCTTCACATTCAGATTTAATGAAAACAGGCTGCCCTCAATCACTAGTGGTCACTGATAGGCACTTGAACAGGTACAAGAGCATCTTCATCTTAAATGTAAGTGATGTGCTTAATAGACCATAGTATGTAGTTATCTGATAGAGACAGTCACCAAAACCAGACTCCAGTCGCTCACTCATGCAGACAATCAAAGGACACCTGAGTAATATAAAACAAATATTGCTATTGATCTGCAGTCTTTAATTTCCTCCCACATCTAATAATGCTGAATACCAAACAGAGCTTTGGGCTGCCCACTACTTACCATGTTGCACAGATTACTGCATCAATGCTGGTCGAAGAAGATCTATTGATGAATTCTTGTTTGCTTAAGCCTGTTATTTTGTCAAGGCCTTTATTAAATACTGCACTTAGTTTAAAAAATTGTTTGTTATTTTCCCTCATTTACTTTCATGGAAAAAGAAATATATTTTGGCTCTGTCTCTATATTTCAGTACTGTGTACTGTTTGTGCTTGTGGAGAAGAAAGCAGAGGGAGAGGCAGCTACTCAATAGGCTGTAATGCTATTTTTCTCTCCCCTGCTTTTCCTCCCTGTTTTTCCCTCTGGTTCCTCCTCCACCTTGGGCTCAGCCAGTAGGGGATGTAACTAGGAAGGGGAGGTGTTCAGTATCACATGATCTTCCCTCGGTAGTTGAGCACTGCCCCCCCCNCCCCCTTGTCGGGACGGGGACTGTCACATTCGTCTCTGTCATGGAGTGGCATGCCACCCATTCATCAGGGCTGCCAGCAATGGCATCCCTTCCCTCTGTGTGCCCGGAGACTGGGCACGTCTGGGCCTGACTGCATCTCAGATACACACAGAGAGCAACACACAGACACTCTGATGGATTTATTTATTAGGCCTTTCATTACCCGAGGGGGAATGGTGAATCGCAATGCATAGTGCCACAGCAAAGCACAGTTATTCTGTTGCCCTCTTGGACAAGCTTTCAGAAGAGAGAACAGTCTTCTGGACAGTGTTTCATAGACCCTAGAAACCATTTGGACACCCAAAATTAATAATAATCCAGCCTTTATAACAAACACAAAAGATAGTATGTCAAGGTTTCTCTGCATTAGCAGCTTAAAAGGTCTTCTGCACATATAAAGAATATGATGCTATGTATATACTTGCCTCAGCCAAAACGAAATTCTACTCACTTTTTATCTGACTATGTTTGGCAGGAAAACACTCCCTTTGTTTTACTCTGTGGCCCTGTCTGCACAATTCCACAGGCTTTATGAACCTTGCTTTAAAAAGTTACCTCAGAATCTGTTCATTTATGTGTGACAGCCTGCAAATTCCAAAGCAATCGGGGAGAAACCAACCACCAAGCAGAAGCGTGAGGATAGAGTTCAATACTGCCTGCAAAACTTAGTATTATTGATCGCCCAGGATGGTAAATTCAATATAGTCTAAAGAAGTTAGAATTGTGGATCTACAAGCCAAGCAATTCAATAGTGTTCATCCCATGCAATGGTGAGAATCTGGGCACTGTCTGATTCAATCCTAGAAGCTGTGGAGAAGGCTAGCAGGGATGGAGGAGCCAACAAATGCAATACGCTGCAGCTTCAGAGAGGATCTTCGGAGTCAACAAATTTAATACAGCCACTTTATCCCCTCATATGTTCTGGCAACTAGATTTAGAATATGGAGGTTCCCCCTCTAAAGCACCTAGGGGCTGTAGAGTTTATCCTAAATAAACCGTTGTCTTTATTGCATCTTTGTTCAAGTCCGAGCCAAGCTGTGGTTTAATTATGACAAATCCATGGCATGTGTTCCCTATGTCTGCCAGTAATGAAGGATCCCTTAAAAGAAAATTGCTGAAATCAGCTTCTGTCAACAACAATGGCAGAGTGGCTCCATCTCCTTCCTGTTAGTCTGTAAAATACCTTAGCCTCACTCTGGGAGTAAAGACAAAATTCCTTGTCTTTGATTCTGTTCAAAGGGAAAATAGGCAGATGGGTAAAAGTGTCACAACAATAAAGAGGTTTTGCTATGATGAGAGCAGAGATACTCAATTGACATCCACAGTTGAAATTCCAAATCATCTAATCCTGGGAGACCATGTACAACTCTGGCACAGTCACAATGGCGACAAGGCTCTCATCTCACCCTGGACATTTACAATCAAGGCCAAATGAAGTGTGGCATAAATTAGCTACAGATAACATAAACTAGCGCACAGGGGATACAGAAGGGATATGATGTACAACACTCAAGAGGATACGACACATTTCTTTTCAATTAAGAGTTTCAACAACGTCAAAGCCTAGCTTTAACATTGCCCATAATAAAAGAACTCATTTGAATATCTGCTCCATTTTCTTAAGACGCTAGGATGAGGAATCATTCCTTAAAAATAAAGCAACCAAAGGAGCAAGATAAGCATTTATAATTGCTGCCGTGTTTGTTTCCTAATATGTGATCAGCCACACTAAAATTGTGTGGTTTGAGAACAAAAAAGGAAACTTGGAAAGGCATTAAAGTGTGTGCTGGGAGGAGGCAGAGGCATGCTCGGAATACTTAAATACAAATTTAGCTGTAGGAACCCTGAATAAAAGAGGCACTGGTTGTAATCCCACCACTATGCTGCACTGTCAAGCAGCTAATAAAAATAGGCTGGTGGCAGATCAAGTCTGTGATTCAAATACATTCAAAGACTTTCTTAACTGACTGCAAAAACCCTACCCTGTCTCATTTTCAGACTTCTTTTTCATTCCTTCCATCTAATTGTTCTCCAGGTCTCTCTCCTCTCTCACTCCCGCTCCGTATCTCCCCTCTCACAGTATCATTGCTAAATCTATTTGGAGCTGCCGCTGGGAGCAATTGAGCAGAAATGGGTTTGTGCACATCTTGAAAACTGTGTCTGTCATAAAAACACAAAGGTTCAGTACAAAGAACTGGTTAAATATCCAAGTGTCTGGTCACTGGTATCCTGCAGGTGTCCTCAGCTACGGCAACTGTTGACTTGGAATAACATCGGCACACCCACTGTAGCGTTGCTTTAGCAATGTGTGAACAAAAAATCAATTCTGTGTCTATCTGAGACTGCTATGTGTTCTGTACAGGCTATTACAGACATTGACCATACTGAAAACAAGCTAAGATGACCAGCACGTACAAATGTACTGCTATCACAATAACAATACCTCCACACTAATAGCAGTATAGCTGCGCCCAGAGAGACATCACACTCTCCTTTTGACAAATCAAGTAATAGGGATGGCACCATGTGATGGTGTTGGCTCCATTTGTTGGATGGAGATAATATGACTTTAGCTAAAGCCCTCTGAACCTCAAAGAGCACGTTCATCTCCATGACTTTGAATTCATTAACCATCAAAGATAAGTCTCCTTTTCACACACAGAGCTCTATTTGTCAGTGTCACCACACAAAGGAGAGGGGCAACTTATTCATGCCAAACATGCCTCCAGTTTCAACTTTTGGTCGCCCCTTTGAGCACTGTTTTTAATTAAAAGAGGTTCCCTTTCTTCTCATTTTTAGCAGGAATGTCTATTTGATACCACTTTCACTAACTTGAAATGGTCACGATAACATATCTTTCAATTACAGTTTTATTGTGAATACCATCCGGTTGCCATTCAACCGCTTTCTCCTCCCCAAGCCAATGCGTACCTGCAAAATGGAAAAGTGACACATGGGCCTGCATAGAAACAGCTCTGATTTTCACCCATCGCAACCTGGCAGCAGCAGGGGACCAACAGCTTTTATCTGCAAGCTGGGGGAACATGCCACTGCCTGGAGAGAAACTGTGGGGTGGTGGTCCATGGGGAGGGAGGGGCCGTTGATGAGTAGAACTGGGCGCAATGTGAGAGGACAGAGCTGACCCAACTCCTTTCATCCCATACCTCGGCTGCTTCCCTCTTCACATTGACAGGTGGGTAGATTGAGGGCTAAGATTAGCAGCCACTTTCTCACAGAAGGCCAGGGAGATACAGTATTGAGAATGAATGGGCACGTCATGTTGTCAATGCTGTAACCTTGGCAACAGACAGAGTACTATTTTAGTCCCCCCCCCACTAGCCACCGTGATGGTTGGCAAGACAAACTGATTCTTTTCTGCCTATGGCCAGTATTGCACACACACACAACATGCAAAGATGTGTATATACCTAAGAGCCTCATAATCAAGCATGTCACATATCTTCAATTATCAAGCCCCTCAATCAATACTTCAATACATTTACATTTCAGGCGTGTCAGCACAGCTGGGCAGATAGAGGTAAAATGACAGATAATGGGAAATTCAGTTCTAGAGTGGACGCAAAGTGAAATCCATTCATGAACATCCCATTCATGTAATTAAAGCCAAGCTAAATATCGATAGGCATGCAGTAGTCTCTGTGTTAGTAGTTTTAAGCCATGGTAGTAAGTGGTTCAGTGGTTCATCTGCACTCCATATCAATGCAACCACTACACACACACAAAGAGCTAGCTAAAGCTTAAGCTTGGTTTACAATCGCCATTGTTGCGAGGTGAGGGGGAGCACGCCATGTATGACACAACTGCGCCATCCGTGGCATGGCGCGAGGGGCCTCCACAATGTTGCGGCACTTGGTCACACATCCTAGATTTTGTAACTATGGTGCGTGGTGTGCGCTGTGCAAGAGCTGGACCTTCAAAAGAGAGTAGACTTGCCAAGCTGGTGCGTCCACACAAACAGATTTATGACTCGCCTGTGAGACTTTATAAGCACATGGCCCCAAACTTCTGGAATGAAAAAGCAACTGCACACTGGACAAAAATCCAAGTTTTTGCCATGAAGTTTGGAAAAATATGTGGAGTTGTTGTGTGACTACTTTGCTGATTACTTCTTGCTTTACATTGTATTTTCTATATACTGCCCCCTATCATTTCAGAGAATATTGCAACAGACAATGTGCCAAGTATAAATGCCCCAGCACTCTGTGGAAATGTGCACGTGGCTGCCCCCTCGCGCAAGTGTAACCAAGCCTTTAGACTGTCAAAATTAAAAGTACATCTCTGTTGATGGCTGTCAGTCTGTTCTCCATATCAACAATGTCAAATGACTGAAATGTTTCAATGACACTGGACACGAAGAGGATCTGACTCACATAATGGAAAATCAAACAACATATCAGAACAACCTGCTGGGATAGACAAGCCTTTGATGTCATATAAGTTTACAATAATGCAATCAAAGTAGGGCCACATCTTCCTTTGAGGCTATATTTCTACATGCTGACAGGGTTCCAATATCAATAGCATTAAAACTAACTTACATCTATAATTTAAATTATTGACTCATCTCCCCCATAGCATAGGCCTGTGCAATGTAAACATGACAGGCTCTCATTGTCAAGGGCAAACTGGCATAATCATTTCATGTACTATGAAATAATTCTTAATTTACTTTTTTTCCTGTGATTATTGTGCAAGCAGAGGGAAGTCAAAGCGCTGTATTAAAATCTAATCTGCAAACACTAACCTGGCTTCCACTGATCAGCCACAGGCTATTCATCACTGCCATTACCTCACCACACATTTTTACCCTCCTTCTCTGCTGCTGGCCAGCTCTCCCCCCTCTCTTTCTCCATCTGACTGACCTCACCTTTCTTCCTCCATCCTAACTCCCTCCTTTAATTTACAGCCTCCTGTTCAGCCCAATACTTGCTCTTTCCCTCACACCATTCCTCCATTCATTCATTATTTCCTTCCTCCCGAATCCCATTTTTTCCATCTCTATCTGAGGATGCATTTACCCTGCTCTCGCCTTTTTTTCCATTAACTCTTTTACATTGTAATTCTGCTTCATGCATATGGTGGGCCTATCAATTGTCTTCTGTGTTGTTACAGCAGCCTTGAGCCTTAATTTTTATTCCTAGTCTTTGGGATGCAGTTGTGCTATGTGAACATGCATTTCAGCAGAACAGCATGTTTGGTGTTAAACATGGCAAATGAAATTACCTATATACTCGACTATAGGCCTAGTTTTTTAAACCAAATTTCACAACGCAAATCGGGGGTTGGCTTACAGTCGAGTAATTCAAATCAGATTGAAAGCCTAATACTATATAAGCGTAATATTAATAAGCGTAATACTACCAAGCCTAATACTAATAAGCGTAATACTACTAAGCGAAATACCACGCTTCCGTAGTACGGAAGAGTGGTATTTCCACGCTTGAATCGAAATTTCCAAGCGTGGAAATACTACCAATTACTACTACCTATGGAAAATAGTTTAAATCATACCTTATAATGAGATATTTCCTGACAAAACATCTTACTTAGCACATTTTGCAGAGGCCAGTAAGGGCTAACATAATCAGCTGCTGAAATAAGTATCATTGTCAGGCGGCAGGTAGAGGACTCAGGAGCAGACATGACAGCCGAATCAGATAGTCCTTCTCAACTTTAATCATAAACACAAAAACACCCACAGGGGAAAAGAAGGTCCAATAATCCAAGCGAAGAATAACTAAAAATCACTAGACAAGCTAGGAAAAAACACCAGTAATATTTTGGCAGGGAAAAAAAAACAAGAACTTAATCCAGGAGCGAGTAACAGGAAACATGACAACATGACAGTCTGGCAAACTGGGAGTGCAAACCCAAGCGATTAAATACAATGACATAACTGACAGATCAGAATCAGCTGAGCAGGCAGGGAGGAACACAGACAGGTGATAGGCCAGCAGAAGCAGGTGACCACAAGTGCGGGAAGCAGAGAGGCATAAGGATAGGTGGAGGAAAATTCAAACAACTGAAACCACGCCCTAATTAAGAACGCCTGTAAACAAACACACGTGGACTCATCACACATCCGCATACCCCACACAGACAAGGTGAAAATAAAAGCAAAGACAATAAGAAAACTAAGAGCGTCCTGGAGCCGTCCTGACAATCATGTTTACCGGTACCGGTGTTAGAGCCACTTCTTGGTTAATTATCAAATGTTTAAAATATTTAATTTGGAAAAAGTGAAATCAAATAAGTTATGTTTTAATATGCTGACTGATCAGAACCGGCTCCGTGAAGTGCCGCTATGATCCGGCTATGATATGTACCGGCTCCGTCACGGAGGATCTATAGACGTTCAGCTGGAGGAACGGGGCAGCGGTATAGTTATTAACATCAACCCACGTCATGTTTTGTTGTTTTGATTTTGAAAATAAATAATCCACGAAAAGAACGAGAGCGCGATGTTATCATTCCGGTGTGCGTCAGGAAGAGAAGCCTCGTTAAAGCGGTGAAGTTTTAAAACAGCCACGACCCGTACATGGATTATTTTCAGAAAGTCACAGGAATACTATGACAATACTCAGGAAAACAGGTAATTTGCTAAACTAATAAATTGATGGAACAACATNGAATACTATGACAATACTCAGGAAAACAGGTAATTTGCTAAACTAATAAATTGATGGAACAACATCTGGAGGTCGGCTGAGGGAATTCCAAAACTTTATATGGCTGAATGTCCGGCACATAGACAGACCCGCATCGACTAAGGTACAGGATAATTACTGAAAACACTTAAGGGGTGAGATTCTTAAAAAAAAATAAAATTAAAAAAACTCACTATAATTATACAGCTAAATAAGCGCCGTAATAATTAAAGCTGATTTGTAAAGCTTTCCTTACCTTCATCACTGCATAGTTGGCGAAGAGGAAGAGAAGTCCGGAAAACTTAATGTCAACTAATATTAGTTATGTAATCAGCTGTTCACCGGTACCGGTAGTGGATTATTTTCAGAAAATCATAGGAGTGCTATGACAATACCCAGAAAAAAAGCTAGGCTAATTTGCTAAACAAAAAAATTGATGGAGCAACTTTGGGGGATCGGTTTATATGCGGGTTTCTGTAAAAAGCTAAATTTGCAGGTCAAAATTGGGGGGTTGGCTTATAGTCGAGATTGTCTTATAGTCGAATATATACGGTAATTTCCACTGAATTATGATTTACATAGATTTATTATATCTACATCATGCTATACTTACCATTATCAATGTATTCACAACAGGCCAACCAGTTCACTAAGAGTTGCCATTAAGGTTATTATAACAGTGCAATCAAAGTGAAACTGTAGCTATATGCTGCATAATTAGTGAATTACTAATTATGCCTGAATGGTGCAATACTTTTTTTTTTTTTTTTTTTNTTTTTTTTTTTTTTTTAATTTTGTATATTAGTATAATTTAATAAATATACTGTTTTCACTATAAAGAGAGCTACTATGGTCCATTAATTCAAAGTCAGCATTAAATGTTCATGATGACACCAGTGAATGTCAGCCCAGTAATTGTTAATAATAATAATTACTGGAGGGTTATCTTTTCTTCTGTATTCTATTGATACATTATGTGACTGAGCCCTGCTCTGCATATCTTATTAACTGTACCACAGGGTATGATAAAAGTTTACTGAATTAATTTGCAAAATAATAGTAATAACAGAACAATATTCATATAATTTAACTCAAATATAACACCAAGATTCTTGACATTAGGAGATAATGCAGCCATAAATGTTGAAAGCAACCACTTACAGTATGTTGGGCTGGTCCAACAATTAACTTTAAAATGTTGTCATTTCAGAGTTTAGCAGTAGAAAATCACCAGGTTGTATCAGTACACTGAGTATCTGAGTCCTGTAACAAAGCAAAGCAGTGAAAATGAAACTCCATATTTTGAGACAATATCACCAATCAGTAAGATATGGAGAAAACACTGGTCTCGCACTTAACCTTGAGGCAAAAATATACTGTTCTACTATTTCTTTTAAGTTAATTTTTTGCTCTTTTTTTCTCTCTTTTTTCCACGAGGTGTATATTGTCCGTGTAAGCTATTGTTTGTTGTTGCTGTGGTTTGTAAGATGTTGTCTTTCTATGTCGCTGGACAATGACATTCTTGGTTAGACAATAGGTGTCTGTCTGTTATTTGTATACATATGTAAATTGTTTTTTTTTTCTGTATTTTTTTCTGTACAAAAAAATAAACAAGATAAAAAGTAAACTGTACTGTCCAACAAATACCTGAACCAAAATCAACACAAACTGATTTAAGCAGAGTTGGTGGTGAGGACTTGGTTATAGATTGGGAAAAGGAACATGTTATTTTATGAAACAGTTCCGGTTTCTATAATTTTTCACAGATATTCATCCATTATACATCCAGACAAAATATTGATTATTCTGAAAAGCCTTCCATATCCTTTCCAAACAGTCTTACAGGCTGCTGAGTAGAATAACAATATGGCTCTACACAGAGACAGTTCTCCTGTATTCATGACTACCAGGATATCTCTCTTTTCTTAACCACCTGTGTTGTGTTCTTCTAATTTTGCTCAGTATATGCGTACCCTCCAACCCCCCCCCCCCCCCCCCCCCCCCCCCCCCCCCCCCCCCCCCCCCCCCCAGCAGGGGCCTTCACGTTTTGCCTTTCGGAAAAAGTAAAAATAGCACCACTTCAGGGCAGTTTAGCTGCAAGTGTGTTTCCTTTCCCTTTTTTTTCTGAAACTGGAAATGCTCGGAGACAGGCTGACTGCTGAATCTGGAGGATTAGGGAGAAGGCGCTTTGATCAGAGCTGGATGTTCTCTCTCTCTCTCTCTCTCTCTCTCTCTCTCTCTCTCTCTCTCTNTCTCTCTCTCTCTCTCACTCTTTCACCCCATCATATTCCTCTGTGTTCTCCGTGTCCTCCTCTCTCCTCTTCTTTCTCATCCTCTTTATCAATCCTATTCCTCCTTCTTCCTTTAACATCGCCACATTTCCCTCCTCTTATTCCTAGTATGTTGCCCGGATACCAAAAGTTCCCATAAGAAGAGATGGCAGTGTTGCACAGACAAGACAAGCGGAAACATTGAGAAACATCACAGAAAAGTAAGAGTGGGGAGCGGGGGTATAAGGACACCACATGCACTACACGCTTCTGTACTGATGATATGGGGAATAAGTAATCCCCAGCCTCTTCTGGTCTGACTCAGCAATCATTACTCTGTCTAATAAAATTGTAGAACATAGTGCTGCAACTCCGTAGTTTGGTAAAACTCACAGTACGCCTCTTTGTGTTATGACACAGATTTGTTTGCTGTTACTGCCTACAGAGGGGCATGTGTTGTAGGCAGCTGCACTTCTTTACATACACTTCAGCAAAGAGTGGGTGAAGTTCTGAGCAGAGCAGAGGTGGATGCAGGGACAAGCTGGGCAAAGCCATTCGTTTATCAAACTTGTTTTTGATTTGTCTATTGGATGGATGAAGTGTGAGGAAGGGAGCTGTAGAGCCATGAGCATTTACACGGACAGCAGCACATCTGTGTGCCGATGAAATATTCAGCAGCAAGCCAGCTCACTGGAGAAGAGCAAGCTACATCTCCTCCACACCTTCTGAAATGTTAATGATTTATCAATAACTCTACCCTCCTTCAGACTGTCCAGGATGCAGGGTGCACCTTATTAAAAGCACCTGCCTGAAATGGGAGGAACCAAACATCAGAAACAGATCAATCCAAAACATGGGAGAGGAAGGGGGTGGGCTGGCATTGCCCAAAACAGCATCTTTACAGATGGAGATAGAGAGATTTTGTAGCCCCTTAATCCCTAACCACCTCCACCCCAAACAAACACAGCCTAAAGTGATGTAGTGTAGGAGCAGCAGCACAGTACTCAGTATCATGTCAACCAGTGCAGTACACTCCTACATTTTTGTTAGGTTGCCTTGTAGATTGCAGAAAGGCCTCAGAGATGGGGGGGGGGCCTTGGTAAGGTATAGCAGAGCTCTCACATTCTCATATCAAACAAGTTTACCACCCTGTGGCAAAGTTGTGTTTCACTATGAAAAGGTAGTGCTGAAATAAATTGTGTTGGCAGCTGCCTATAGAAACATTTACTTTGGAGGTTTCACACCCAGAGAATGTGTAATTACTTGCTCAAGTGGACCATGGCATGGTGATTACACCAATATCTCAAGTAATGGTCCAAAACTCTTCCCAATTTCCATTGCAAAGCTTGTCTGTGACCTTATGTTACAGTAACTCCCTCGTGATTGACAGGAATATCCCTTGGCATAGGTGGATAGTTTGGGGTGGAAAGGTGCCTGAGGGAGGGGATGAGAGCGAAGTGGTAAATGGATCAGTGTGAATGTTGAAGCTATAAAAACAGCGGGTCGATTTGTGGGGAGAGCAAAGGGAGGGGTAGACACAGAAAGTTCATAACCATGGAGGAAGCCTATTAACCTTGGTTGGTACTTTAAATGTCATTATTTTTAGCTGACACAACAAAAAGGGAGAGAGCTGTTCTCTTAGCGATGCGCCATGTAAATCACTTTTGCAAAAGGAAATTACTTCCCGAGGCCCAGTGTTATTAATCTAAATTCTCTGGTTAGTCAAATTGTTGCACATAATAAATATGGAGCAGCTCGTGATGCTTATCTGCTGTGACATCCTATTCTCGCCACAACATTTTTTTTCTCTCGTTTTCTCTTTATTCATATCTTGATGGTGTTCTTGAAAGCGACAGCTCTACTAAGCAGCATTAACACTGGAGAGTCGGACAGGTNCTCTCTCTCTCTCTCACTCACTCACTCACTCACTCACTCACTCAGCCTTCTTCCCATCACTTGCTTATATGACGCCTGTCCTGGCTGGCTTCCTCGTTGCATGTCTTCATCTATTCTCTGTCTTGGACTGTCTAGCTTGATCAGACACACACACACACACACATACACAAGCACGCGCGCACACACACACACACACACACACATTTGAATTCCTCTACCCTCTTGCTGGCAGCTGCAGATCTGGTTGCCAATATAAAGTGGACTAGATAACACACTACCCTGTCATATTAGAATAAGCAGCCTTGACAAGAGAGATCATTTGCATGCACCACATCACCAAACACCAAGTCATCTCCTGTTTTGCACAGCGACCATACCATCAGACTGGAGACACAGACACACACAGGGAGACAGGAAAGGGGGAAAGGTAAAAGTGAGGCAAGGAGAGTCAAAACAAATTTAAAACAAATCCTAACAGTGATTAGCATGCTGGAAAAATTGTCTGTAAATGATATACAGAATATGGAACACGTTACCAGCCCTTGTGATAATTTCTCAATGTACAGTATGATGAGAGAACCACGGTAATTCACAGGATGTGGAACTACTGGGAATGTGGCTGTGACCCTGGTTATGGTTCCTTGGGGGTGTTTCAGTGATTTGTGTGTGCATGTACTCTATATACATATGTGTGTGTATTTGTGTCTTGATTATGCAGGTATAATTGTGGGGAGGTAGGGAAAGTGGAGCCTCAAGGTCAGGGTGCTGTGGCTCGTCAGCTCTAGCCTCTATCACTTTAATTAACTCCTCAGAGGGGTTTAGGAAAAGGCCCTTGTTAAAAATTCACCACAATGGAGATGACAACCATTGTACGAGAGGGAAGGGCAACATGCAGGTTGCTAAAAATAACTCTTCCAAGCACAGCACATGACTGCTAAGATGGGCCGTTATGTAATTTCACTCACTAGGAAGTGAGACCAAGTTCAGGCCACGTTGACTTGCATGTAAGTTTTGCATACAACAGAACAGCTACATTTAAATGCAGTAGTAGACAAAGGCTACGGGAATTATAAGCCCACTAGTGTGTGGAGGACTTTCAGACTAGTATTGTGACACAGATCAAAATGCCACCTCAACATAGCTACTTCACAGGGAGTTTACCATATGGATGGAAGGGCAGTGGAATGGCTGTTTTGCTAGAATAGAGACAGAGAATGACAGCAACAGAGAACTGTGTGGCATGAAGAGCACCGGGGAGCATGACCATGTTCTGGATAGTTAGAACATTGGTTGTGGGGGTTAGGTAGTCTGGACTGGGTAATACATCAACTGATATGTATGATATGTTTTGGCTTTATACAGTTAATAAAGGTTCTGTTGTCCTACCATTGTGTGTGTCAGCATACCCATGTAAAACACAATCTGTGATTCAAAATATTGTTGAAAAATTACTGTATACTGCAGTGAACCTGATGTTCAGATTCTGATTGGTTGTCACTGGGCTGGAGTTTGTTCCAAATGAGCAAAAACTGATAAATGTTCAAACTCATTCATATATATCTACAAACACACACAAACAAAATAAGTTTCAGGCACCACTATAGCTGGCCAATGTAATCTACCCTGGAAGTGGCAATAATCATAATCAAAACACAGGGCAATCTAATAGATGGCAGCGTAGATGTCAGGAAAGAACCACAATTGTTGCTTTATGAGGCAATTATGGGGGGAGCTGCCACAATGAGATGTGTGGCTGAGGGTGGTAGAGGACAGATCTGTATCACATTGTTTGTGGATCAATTTGAGAACTTTAATTAGCCAGGGGGTCAGGCCAACCAGTGTGGCAGGTACAGGTAAACCTCATCGNAGGCTTACAGGTGCCTTGGGCCCTAATCTCTCCACCCATCTTGCTGAAATTAAAGCAGCAAATGGGAAATTGATTTCTACCCCCCTTGTCCATGGCAATATCTCCTTTTGTCTTAAGGACATTAAGTAGGCTTGCACTTGCCTAAGCTGTTCTTTAAAATGTTCATTATTGATATGGAGGGCTGGGCTGGCAGGCAGCCAGGGCAACCATGAAAAGAGGAAGAGCTTCCTGAGCTGCTGGCCAGTTGATAGCAATGAGACTTTCATGCAACACAAGCTAAGTGTAGAGAAAGACTTTGAACTCTATACTTTACCTCCAACGTGAGCTGCTGCTGACACGGCATCTACTGCATGATCGAGGTTAGACCACTCTGAGACAGCTGGGCTCAACTCTTGCAATAGAACCTCTCAATATTGTCTGGTCGATCAGTTAAATCAAATATGTTAGTTGTAAGCTAAAAGGAAAAGCCACAGACACTTCCCAACTTGAAGGAACACAAAGCTGTCCAAGTCCAATCCATGGAGAGAGCCTTACAGCTCAGGAAAACGAAGAGTGAGTCAGCAGAATCTTCAAAAACTGACAGGACAAAGATGCCATGGCTACTGATATAACATAGAATCAAACAGAGTCTAATTCATTTCCCTCCCTGCATGTCATTTCTCTCAGATCGCAGTTTCTGTTGTGCCGTGTTGATGTTTTCCACTTTATGACACGATGCTATTTGTCATTCTAATGAACTTCTCTGTGGGGAAAAAAAAGATCCCAGGGAACATTTCTCAAGATGTCAGGGAGTAGAGAATGTAAAGTGTGCAACACAGTTAATTCAAGCGGGCCTGGCCTGCAGGCAAAAGGCCTGCCTGTGTATCAGTACTTAGCAGGGACAATTCATGCCAAATTAGGGCAGGGAATAGAGAATTTAAGAACAGCTGCAGAATACCGTGTTGGAGAACCTGTTTTCTTCATTTGGGAAATTTTTACAGATAGTACTTGTGGTGCCTTGTCATTAACCAGTGGTGATTTATCTAGGGGATACCAAAGAGGCAGTGGGCAGGTACCTTACAACAGTTTACAGAATATTATTCTCCTACTGCCCCATTATTCAGAAGTCAAAGATACCCAAAGTACCAATGGCCATTGTTGCTGAAGGCACAGTGCACAGTGTACTCTATGAGGTACTGGAGAGGCAGGAGCTAGCTGGTCTGCTGTGTGCGTGTGATAAATCTGCTGGTATGCCAGGGCTCTTTTCTCATTTGTTAGGCAGCCATGTGTGAAAATGTTAATGAAGGCCCATATAATCTAGGAAATTCTCACCATTAGAATTTCCTTCACGTAGACAGGCTTTCTGCTTACACACTGACTACTGTGCACATCAATCCTTCCACTGTCATACTAATAATAGACCTAATAGCCTCAGTCAGCCCACAAGCTTTCTCTGCCCCTCTATGCACCTCAAAAAGAAGTACAGGTCTGTCTATGACAACCCCATGACATAGACCAAGGAGTAAATCAGGCTATATATAAAACAGACACACCAATACTGGTGGCATTCTGCATGGTGTCCATCATCTACCTAGTTTCCATTATCTTATCTCATGAAAAATTAAGTGCCCAGATGCCAAAATATTTGCCAGACCTAAGTCAGGCTATATCACCATCATTGTATCTATCTCATCCATTGTAAACAGAATAAAATAAACCCCGGCCTGATGACATGATGTCTCCCCCAAAACTACCCTATGTGCAGTGGATGTTTTGAGAGAAGTCTTGGTGAGAACAATAGCCTCCTTAACAATTTGGCAATTATGTTACTTCACCCCATCATTGTACAGATAATGTAGAAATATACAGATAGCTTTTGAATTTCCTGCTAGAATTAGTATTCAATGAATCTGAGTGCCTTTTCCCCCCCCTCTTCTCTAAAAGAGGCAAAATTGCATAATTACTCTAAAAGGAGAGGGAGAGGTGAAGGTTTGGCAGTCTTAATCTCTCAGAGTAGAGCCTCTTAAAGGGAATGGTGACTGCAGGGCCAAAACATCCATAAACCTGCAGGGAACAGCTAACGCATCAGAGTATGTTGGTCCTGCACTATAGCACAGCAGTCCACACAAGCAAAAATAATTAATGCATCCACTATTTCCAAAGCCAGGGTCAGCTAAAAGCTTGTATGAGAGTGAGCAGCAAGGCTTGACAATTATTTTTGATTCAAAGCCATCCACAACTATTGTGTTTGACATTTAGATAGAATACGGATGAACACAAACACCAGCTCCCCCCCCCCCNCCCACACACACACACACACACACTTTTCTACCCTCTAGGCTCATTTTGGCTTTTGGAATGGAGACTCCTACTGCAGCCACAGATAGAGGAGCAGGTGTGCTAACCCCAGGGTCCGGAACCCTTCCAATTAAGACACATAGAACCAAACACATTCCTCCACACTGACCTCGCCGGCAAACATGAATTACATTCACATGGATGGAAGCATGCTGCTTCCCCGAGCCTTCCCTCCTGCTGGTCCACCAAGCCTAGTTTTAGATCTATTGCATTTGCTGTGCAATAGCCCAAATTTGTTCTGCTGTGGTTGCTTATAGACACAGACTTTGTGTTAGCAGTGCACTGATTGTGTGTGTGTGTTTTTGTGTGATTGTGGACTTGCGGTCTGCACACATCTTGATAAAGACAGATCTGAGTGGTTTGAAATTTAACTTATCTTCAACACTCAGAAAGCAATAAAAAGCAGGCGGATTACACAAACAAATTCAAATGTTTGTCAGTATCCCCCTCAAGGACTATGCTGATTGTTCCAGATTTAAGAACTTGTGATCATGTTGCCTTCTAAACGATTTGAGCCAAGCCAAAAACTTTAAAATTACTGAGCTAAGATAAAGCAGATAACACACTGATACCATATATACTGTATATATAAATACAGAGAGTGATAATGGAAATATGAACTTTACTCTTATTTTTGTAGGCTGACTATAATCACCAACCTTATCAAAGCCATTTGTCTCAGTACTTGTTGAACATGTCCAAAATGCTCTTTTGACTGTGCTTTGAGTGACACCGTTTTCTGAAAGGTTAATTGTGTCTTGTAGTAATAAAAGGCAAGATTCAGTGCTGTGATTGACATAAATAGAGGTGATCTTCTTCCACATCAAGGTTTGCCACTATGTCCATCTTCACTGTCAGGTCAGTTTCAGACAATTGTGATTTATTATTAATGACAGTCAGTGCGCTTCCTGTGACATTCCTTTTATTGGGTCCTGTGCCTTTATGTGGCCCATCTAGTAGAGACGCTTGTCCGCCCATGGCCCACTTTATGGCCCAAGAGGGAATAAATTTCCCAATGTCACAGCCACAGCCAGCAACGACTTCCTTGATGCTAAAGATCAAATGATTCATTCTGTGATTGTGCATGAGAATTTACTTTTAAGCAACAACAATACTAACAGCAGCACAATAAATCTTTTGCCTCTTCATGTGGTGATTACTCTCTGTCTGCATGGTATTGGACTTACACACAGTCAGGGATAAAATGTTGACATAGCTATTTGCTAACTTAGCCTGTTGTGAAAAGAAAGAGTGGAGGATAGATTGGGCAGATGAAACTTTAAAAACTGAAGAATGAGAGTGGGTTGGGAAAACTTCACCTGTAGTTGAGGCCAAATGTGATATCTGATTTGTATTCACTCCTCAGTTTACAAATTCTCCTGCAGTAGCTTTGGGGTTGGGAGATTTTGAAAGTTTAGGAGAAGCATGTACATTAGATGGTGCTGCAGAGGTGTGTATAGGATGTGTATGGCAAAGCTGGAACTCCAGTGGCTCAGCAGCTTTTTTTTGTAGAGCGCATTGGAAGCATGTGCCAGCCCTGAAGGTCACACTGCCTCCTCATCAGCCCTTTTGTGTGGACCGCACAGTGAATTGAGCAGTTGGAGGCTGGAGGCATGGGGTGTGGGGCGGCCCGTCATTGACCACCACTCCCTGCCTAATTACCTCTCTGCCCTGGTCTTGTGTTCAGCCAGCCCTCTACGGTAAGTAAGGCTGGGATGCTGAGATGGCTGGGAGCCTAGCCTCATTAGATCCTACAGAGTCCTTCTGACTAAAGCATCACACAGGCGCTATCAAACAGAGACAAAAGATGAAGGAAATACATCAGAGGACACATCTAAGCATTCACTTAAAACACATTATTTATTGGAAACTATTGGAAACTAATCATGGTGAAAACTCGGAAAAATAATCATGGTGGATAAACCATATGCATATTACCAGCAAACTCTTTTTTTTTTTCTTACCAAGGTATTAAAGTAGACACTCATCGAAATATTTCTCTAAAGGTCCACTGAGCATACACACACACACACACCAACATCACTCCACTACCTTACCACATCCCTGAACTAGCTTTGATTCCCCACCCATGTCAGCAGAGTTTCCCTGTCAGCATCTTTTCTGCCATGACTGAGATGGAAAAAGCTACTTTACTTAGAGGTCTTATTTGTTTGCCTGTTTGTTTCTCTCTGCTCTCTTTTATCTTTATCTTTTATGACTGCCCCTTTCTCCCTTCCAAACTCCCCAGAGAAACAGGCGTGGAGAGGAGGGTGGGGAAGAGAGGGGAGTAGGAAAAAGAGAGTAGCTCTTTTAAAGGAGAATGAGAAGAATTGAAAATGGCTGGTGTTGTGAAGGAAGTGAGATGAAGAAAGCCAATCTGCCTGTAAGGGCAGATGAGTTGGAGAATGACGGAAAGCAGCGGAATAGAGAGGGAAGTGAGGAAAATTCAGCTGGAGCCTCTTCGTCTATGAAAAAAGAAAATTAAGAGAAACAGGGTAAAGTACTGTGTGAAGTATGACTGATAGAATAATCCTTTGCCAGAGAAGCATCTCCACTAATCTCAGACAGCCAGGCTGTCAGTACAGGCAGAGGCCACAGGGAGGTGCTGTGACAGAAGAGGCTTTGACGGTAAAACTTGTCTAACCAGCAGCTCTACTCATCAGGCAGTGTGCCGCTCCACAGCACAAGCTGTTTTCTCACAGAGATAGAACTGCAACAATACAAGTTGGTCCTGAAAAACTTTATGCGAACATAACAAGAATGGATGGCAGTAGAAGTTTCATAGTGGCCTTGTTTTATCACCTTTTTGATGTCTCTACCAAAGGTTGTTAGGATCTAACGATTTGCAAGCAGATTTGTAATTAAGATCCCTTTCTCAACAAGATTCCTTGTTTTTCTTTTCACAGTTTTTTTTTATGCCTTCTCGTTTGCCAATCCTCCAGATTGTGATTGTTTTAATTCCATTGCACAAATCAAATCAAAAGGAGAAAGGCAAATCAGAAAAAAAGAAGAGGGGACAACACAGTACAAATCTTTTGATGACAACAAAGTGTCACATTTGCACCTTCCTCCTTTTGCCTTTTCAAGCACTGATGAGTTTGTTTGCTGGTTAATCTATTTAGCTACTGTACTCTGGGGCATCTACATCGTATATAAAAAAGAATGAGGTGATTTGTTTTCTCTCTCTTTCACTGGTGTACTATGTGTGCTGTCCCTGATGATTTAGCCCGTACTGCGACTGTAGGATGGAAGACAGTATATTAATCAACATCTTGACAAAGTAAAGCATCCTGCTTACAGCCAGGTCCCACTGGTCTGCGTCAAAACCTAACCCAAAATTCACTCTTTGCAGGCTTCATCCTTTCCTTGCACTGTTTACAGGGGACGATCACTGTCACATGAACTCAATTCTCAAATCATGTCCTTGACTTTGACCTTGACCCTGCTGTTATATTCTTCAGCGCAGTTGCAATGGGCTTTACTTGTCAGTTCTGGTCATCAAAATGAGTTGGTAAATCTGCTCCCTGACATGTCCTGTGAGCTGTTCTGGCCCCCTGATGAACTGTGGTCAGCCCCTAAAGGGCCAGTGTGTGTATGTGTGTGTGTGTGCACGCATGTGTGTCTGTGTGTGTGTGTGTGTACGCGCGCGTACGTGTGTGTGTGTGTTTGTGTGAAGGAAGCTGAAATTGTTCAGAACTTGCCGCCTATGTGATAAAAGGCTCTATATCACAAACTAATAAAAGTGAATCAGACTTTGCATATCTGCTCTCTTGAAACTCTGCACCTTTTCTTTCTCTCTGTAGATCGCTGTGTCCCTCTGTTCATTTATTATACCTGCTCCTATGTCTTTTTTGACTGTGACCGTTTTTGCTGCTTGCTGCACTGCACTTTTTCATCACTTTCGACTGCTTTGTCTTTCAAGCCCTTTGAGAGAACCGACATTTACAAATGAAACAAATGAAAACCGTAGGTATGTGACTCCTCTACAGGGAGAAGCTCTCTTGTCCCTTGGTTTACTCAAACAGAAGGTTCCTTCTGATTGGCCATCATCATGGATAAACATGAATACCAGACAGGGGTTACTCTAGAATCTAGATACTGCAGAATACAAGCAACTGGAATAATGGCAGGCTTAGGCTTTTTTTTTTTTTCCTACCGATCCAAAATAAAACAAACAAAAAAAAACAAAACATGTATTCTCAACCAATGGATGAAGGCTGAAAGGTATCATTTGTAAGAAATCCATTGGTCCTCTCACAAGAACAGAAATTGTTTGTGAATGCAGATTTACATGCCACAGTTACAGTAAGTGTCATCTAATTTGCCTTTGTGCTTCAAAGGAGCTGCTATTACACTGAGAAATGGTGTAAACTTTTTGGGGCACGAAATGTTGTTGTTTTTTTTCTGTGATATTCTATAAATTGGATTTCAGTCTTACCAGAAATAGACTATTATATTAACCTGTGAAATATTGTGACAGCATAGCATAATAGAGTGTTTTTACAAAGACTGTGTTCAACCTATTCAACACTGTGAAAAAGGAAGAACATCTCTATTTTCTTTCATCCTGTACCCACAACGGCTGTTATGTTTTCCTCTCCCCTGAGGAGGAGTTAACAACCTTGAAGCTTTGTAAACATCAACTGTACGTGGAATAAAAAGTAGATTATCAAAGGGATATTTCCTATAAAAGCAAACATCTGCTATGATAAGTTATCATCATCTTTTATCTCTTCATCAATTCATACAGCACTTTTCTTCTTTGAAGCTACAGCCATTTCTTATTTCTTTTTATTGCACAGTTATTTTGATAAACAGTGATGTTTATCATATACTTTCAATTGTTTTGTTTTAATTTGTGTTTATCGGCTAATTAAATGATATGGCAAAAGATACAAGCGGTAATGATCTGATATTGTTAATATTAATGGAGAGACCGTGGAAGCCAAATGAGTGGGAAATAAAACAAGATGCATTTGTGGTAAAGTAGATGCCAATCAGGCCATTTGAAAGACAGCTCTGTGTGCTGGGAGGGATGGAATGGAGTTCAATGTGAAGGCAAGGACGCTCTCCCCAGCAGATGACAAAACAGTAATACACTGAGCAGTGTGCTAGAATACAACACAATCAATTCAAACAACAACACCACTGTGCTGGGACCCCCATCCTGAGGCTTCCAGCATTCTAGAATCCAGCACAGAAAGCTGGGCCTCCTGCCTCCCATCGCCTCCCTTCCTCTCTGAGTCTCTGTCTGTTCACATGCAGCCTTGCTTCCTCCCATCATAAATCTGGATAAATCCACAAAGCACTGTCTGGCAAGCTCCATCTGTCTCCCTCACTCATGCACTGCTAAAGAAAACCTCTCTGCATCCCTGCCCGCCAGCAGGCTGTCCTCCAGACTCACTTAAAACAGAATGAAAAGCAGGGGAAAAAAAGTACAATGACCGTACACTGGAAAGACACACTGAGGACGCACCTCTACATATCACTGCTGTTACTCAGCTCAGTAAAACAGACAAAAGCATTATCAAAACCTTAATTTATATTTACTCACCCATAATGAAATGTGATGGGGAAAAAAAACAGACTGCATGAATTAATGCAGCTAGACTAATTTCACAAATCACACTGTGGGTGTGAAAATTGTATAGGTCAAATAAACAGTAAGCTTATGTTTCAATTTCTTTTATGGTTCCCAAACTGTTTCCTGCTTTAGTATAAGAATAATGTGAAAAAAATTGCAAGCTACCGTGATCTACAGTGGGCAAGTCAAACACTGATACATTAGTGTCATTGTTTCCTGCATTGCACTGTTTACACTGTTGTTCACCTAAACGAGACATTAAGGATGTTGAAAACAGGAGAGGCTAAATGGACAAAATGCTGCTTTCAGGATTTTTGGGTGAGAGTTCACATTGAAATTAAGCCTTAAATCAAACAGACAGAGGTGAAGTTTGGCAGCAGGCAGCTGGAGACAAGTGAAGTCAGACTTCAACAGGACTTTTTATGCACCAACAGGAAAAAACAAAAGAGAGGGAGCCCCCTACAGCCATGGTGGCATACTAAAACACACATGCACATGCACACACACACACACACACAACAAACCTTGCTTTGACACACCACAGCCCAGCAGTCCAGACTGGGCTCATTATATCCCACCCACCCCTTCTCACCAGTACGACCCAGGTCCTGACCACACAGCAGGTCAACGCCCAGCCACAGGAGGGCATGTGTTAACATTCAGCAGAGTGAGAAACAACAGCACCAGTGGAGTCATATCATCATCCACCTCACAGATCCCAGGGTCTGACATCTCCTCCGGTGCTATTGTTTCGGCTGAGTGCTGCTCTCTTGCCCTTTTCTCTCCACTACAGTGCTCAAGAAAGGCCTACACAGCCAGGGGGTGTGGGAGTGGGGTGTGTGTGTGTGTGTGTGTGTAAGTACCCCACGCACATTCCCTGACAAACATCAAATATGATTGGTCAAGTGAGGCAAAGAGGAGTTTGACAGGAAAATCATCTGACCATTTCAGATGCCCAGTGAATTTTTATGTCTATAAAGGTAAGTGTATCAGAGCAGGATAAGAAAAAAGGTTTTGTTTACCTGTTGATGACAGTGACGGCCCAGGAGGATCCAGAGACATGAAAAAAAGGAGGGAAACCATTAGTCTGTTAGCTTTATGTCTCCTTGTTAAGGCAGTATGTGCCATGCAAGCATTTCATTATACACAATGAAGAATAAACTTCAAGTAACTATTTCCAGAGGGATTTAAAAAAGAAATATTTGGACTAAAAAGGGCATCAAGCCCCATTTTTTGGAACACATCAATTAAGGTTATTTCTACAGGTTTCAGAAAGTATGTTTAATATGAAAATATGTAAGAGACAGTTCCCTCGAAAAGAAGAGTGTTGCAATACATCTCTTCAGGAAAAACTGAAAGCTTAAATACTACATGATTTGATACATACATCTATGTAAAATATCTCATAATGAAGTGGGTTTGAGCACTTTTGTGTTAACCTTGGCTTTACCTGCCCAAAGACACTGTGGAGACCATAGTGAGGCAGGCAGGATCAAACCAGTGAATTTACTGTATGAGACTGCTGACACATATTGATATATGCATGCACTTCCCAGGACTACACCCTTAGTCACACAAGGGGTATAAATCAAAAGGGTAGAACAGCACTTTACTCAGCCTCAGGAGTGAAAGGACATCATTAAAAAGAAAAAAAGAAAAATAAATAAAACTAAATAATTTTTCCCACATTCACAAAAATGTTGGGTTATTGTAATGAAGCACTATTTATGGGTCCGCCTACTAAATGTGCAGCCATGATAATGCCTCACTCACTGTCTCCCTATAATGACAGGAAGACCTGAGACTAATGACCTGTGGGTGATGGCTGGTGGAAGGTTGTGGTCTCTGGCTAATACCACACATTCAGGAATATTCTAATTATAATCACCAGGAAAGCAGCTGATGTGATCTGTCCCAAATGACATTTCTCCTGGGTGTACAAAAAAAACCCTGCTCCTACGCATACTATGGCACTTTTTGATTTATTCATACCGTGTTCCGCACAGTATACTGCATATCCCTCAACATGAGACCCTCCCTGGTTCCTTGCAATCTACTGCAATTCACATTACAGCAACTGAATTTTTTACATTCTGTGTGAAATGGGCCTGCAGACGGACCAACACCTGTCATCAACATAAACAGCCTGCTACCAACACAAACAAACTAAAAACGGTGTCATATCATTAATGTAGGCTACTGATGCAAAACCACTTGTCTTATGGTGATCATGTTTGTGTTCCGCTATGATATTGCTTTCTTTGGTTCCTCCTTTTCGTATTCGTATGAGATGGAAACAATTTATTTCTGCTTTACAAATAATACAAAGACTGATGATGAAACTAGCAAGAGCATTTGGTGCACTGTCTCTTAGAAGACAGGAGACCCATTGAATTTCATGAATAAATGAATGAATTAAAATTCATCTAATCATACTTCAGGAATCTCCCCCACCCCAACCACGTTGCTAGACTACCAAGGAACCTCTGTCAGTAGTTCAATTTGCAAACAAACACATATAATCTCAGTGTACACAATGAGGGGGGTTCGCTATGGCAACGGCACGTATCACCTTTTGCAATGTCTGTGCATGCCTCTTCATTAGGATTCATGGATCATCAATGAAAACAATTCTTTGTCTCTCATTTGGTAATGTGTGAATGATTGCTTGCACACCAGTACAAGAGAGATGAAAATATAGACCTTCCATATTTAGACTAAATGGATTTTCCATCCTTCTTCTGGTACGAAGCTGTAATGTATGTGACCTCTGAATGGCTGGGAAGTGTAGATCAAATATAATTTAATGTCACCGCTCTGAATGAAATGTGTATTCCTTTACACTAAAAATATATTATATCGACAAGTAAGATATTAAATCTATCTCAGATCTACAAAAGTGAAATATCACTACATCACCAAATACATCAACTACACATTAACCGCACAGAAACACACACACACACAGATATGTACAGAGATGGATGCAGTGGAAAGTCCACACATTATGTACAGATAAAATGTTAGAAAAGAAAAAAAAAAAGAAAAAGAAATTAACTAATTCAAAAGCCAAGCAACTCACTACCAGTATGATTCTAAACTTTGGAGCAGAGAGACTGTTACAAATTATATATTAAAAAATAACACTGAAAATAAGGAAAGCCAAGTTTTATATTTGTATATTTATTTCTTCTTGACAGCACTACCGGAGCAAACTGTTTCAAATGAGTTTAGAGACCACAACATGCTCTAATTGATATGACCTTTAATTGCTCATTCAGTTCAGAGGAAAGAAGAGGAAGACATCAAGCTAGTCCACTGTGGCTCGGGCTAAAGAGGCGCAGTGTAGATTGGCCAACACTCCCAGGCCCCGTGGACATAATTAAACCTGAATAACAAACACTTATACAAGTGCTCCAGCCTCCTGAACAGGATTCTGAGAACATCCAGGACACCAGCTCACTACTCTTTATTTGGTCCCTCAATCAGCGTGGATTTGTTTCTGTGTTGAGAATATAATTGGAGTCTGGATAAATATGGCCAACATAAAATAAGGTTCAGTTTAACCATGGCTGGAAATTGGGAGGTTGTAGCTAAGCTGCGGGTCTGCAGTTCATCTGAACTATGTAAAATATTTTGCTCAACTTCTAAAAATACTGCTGTAAAACTAAAGAATTAAACAACTGCAACTTATTCATATTACAAATGGGCTGTTTTCCAAGCAGTTATTTTACATGATGGTTTTAGTGTTTTTTTCTGGTTCTGAGAATGATTCTAAATCAATATAGTAAGTGTACTACACTTATCCCCCTGCTTGGAAAGAAAAGCCTATATACCTCTATACCTAAACCTATATTCATATCGCAAAATCATAACAGCACAAAAAGTACAACCTCTATACAGAACTTTTTCATTTTGCTCTTGAAAAACTGAAAAACTCAAAGAAAAATGTGTCTGCATTTTGCATAGTATTGATCTACAGGGAGCAATTGTACAACATATGGAGAGCACAGAACATAAGAAATAGACTTATGTATGTAATCATGAGCAATTAATTTCCATTTAAACAATATGAGTTTAAAGTCCATAAGCCTTTTGAGTGAACGTTCAGCTTCAGGTTAGTCATGGGTTCAAGACCCGTGAGTTCAACTTCTATGTATTTATACCAGCAGTGTTGGTCACCAGATGATCTCCCCGGTGGGGCTCACTTTTGCAGACCTCCATCATTTCCACCTGCAGTTTGCTCATACCCCAGAGAGCTCCCACTAGCCCAGCTACACATGCAGGTGCCGGGCGTCTAGACGAGGGGCTCATTAGCTTTCCTGCAGCTCACCAGCTAGTGATTGCAGAGGCCTAAGCTGCCTTGCCTGGAGGGAGGGGACAGGTCTTGATTGAGAGCGTGCTTTATTACAGGGGCTTAGGTGGGGGCTTCAGGATTAACACATAAGTCTTCCACCTTCATGGTTGCAGAGAGGCCTTGCAATACTCAGTGCAGCTGGAGGGGGAGTGCAGCCCAGGGAGTGAAACAGCTTTCCTCACTTTGCATTGATAGACTGGCCAGAGGCTTAACACACACATCCTGGAGGTCTGGATGGATTTGTGTTACTTACAGCAGTCAACCTAAATCTCCAAAGGCCACTGAGAAGTTTTTTAAATGTTAATTCAAGTTAATTAGTTTTAATAACTTTGGCTTCACTGTGAGAGCCTGTGTTTATGTGTCTAACATTTTCAGGCAGCACTATGTGAAAGACCTCACAGTGGCCTGTAATTGTTTCAGCTCTGTTTCCCACCACAGGGGAGAGCCAGTCAAAGGAGTGGCAGCATGTGCCCTTTCCTCTCACGAGTCTCTCTCAAGTAGACAGAGCTTGAGCCAAGCTGCCCTTCAAACTGACGCCTGAGTGTGAGTCACAGGTGAGCAGCGTGGCTGCAATGGCATATTGTACTTTTTAAAAATATTAAGACATTCTTTGACATACTTTAGTTGTTCACAAGACAACTTAGTGAATTTCTACATGATGAATTATGATTTTTTTTTTTTTAATTCTAGGTTCTCGTTTCAAAACATTGGCTTTATTTAGTTCAAAAATATGGATCTGAATTGAATATTTTTTTTATACCTAAAGAGTCAGTATATATCATTTACTTTTTTTACTACAATCTACTTTTAAGATATCATTCAATGTTTAAAGTCACAGAAGCCTGCACCTCTCACTATATATTACCCCCAGCACTCTACTCAGATGATTAAGTGGTAAGAAAGAAAGTCAAAACAATACTGTAGTGCAACAAACAACTTTTCTCTGCTGAGCTTTTGCATAATTATGATGCCCGAGGGCCAACTGATTCGCTGAAATCTGTTCTCTGTAGGGGGAGGGAAACCTAAAATAGCAGCCTCTGATTGTCACACAGTTGGCTTAGACTGCTCTGTGCAGCTGTGCTCTGAGCCTATCTGTCTGTCATTTAACTGATTGCTGCATGGATGCCAACCTATCAATGCATCATCACGGAAATCTGGGCTGTTACACACACTGCAAAATGTATCTCTGGCTCCTTCCAAAAACACAGATTCTATATACTATATGTATGCATTTGGCATGAAACAGTTCTTCAAAATGAATTCTAGTTCTGAAAATCTTAATGCCACAGTGCCAGCGTTCAAAGTTCAGATTGAACAGCTGCAGATATGAACACCGCTATCATTCTTCCATATTAGAGGACAAAACAAATGGAGGAGGTTAAAGAAGGTAGAACAGACAGTGAATTCTAGGGCAGTCCTCATTAATTACTGGGGTACAACTGTGATAAAACACCCATCTACCCCTGAGAGCTATTACTTCCTGACAATACCTCCATCATTTTCAGAGCAGCCATCTGATGTGAATTGCTTAAACTCTACATACAGATATCACTGATGAGCAATATGATAGATGATTGGTATAAAGAAGGTAACAATGATTGAATAGAACGCCATTTACCGTAATTCAGTGTGTTTACATGCACACAATATTCCATTTTTTTTTCCTGTACTATAAATAAGGCAAAATACAGAGTAAGATATATACATGGATAGAATTAATAGGATTCCTTTGTTTGCTGAATGTGCACGACTCATTGTTTAATCATCTTACGCCAGGTCAGGAAATGTATGTGGACATTGCTTATACCAACTCTAAACCAATTAATCATTTAAATGCTTGAGTAAATCGACTTACAATCGTATAATCTAAGTCTGTTACTCAAAGGACATCAATGTAGATTTGTGCCGATTTCAATCTGATTATGGTGTTTGCATGACATTTGAAAAAATTGATTTATTGCCTTAATCGTATTAGAATTGAACTTTTACATGTAAATGTACTGAATGACAAATCAGTATGATGTCAGCTAAATGGAATTAAAACATAACTGGCAAAAATACTCAATTATTTTTGCATGTTTTCATTGTGGCACCTGTTTCTTCATTAAAAAACATACTTACACCTCATTGCACCTCAAAAATAGTTGACCTTGTTTTAATAGCAATATCTGGCAGCAGATAATAAATATTGCAAGAAATATAAATAAGAGTAACAATAACCATATGTGCAGTAAAGTTTGCCACATATGCACTTTGTGTCAGTTCCATATCATTTTATAATGGTGTCAGTGTGACTGTATGGCAGTATCTCCAAATATTAATTAGCCCTGTCCATGTATCTGATTACTGACATGCCTGAAGTGAGGGTGATAAAAATGGCGTGTCTTTTATCTGCTTCCTTCTCCATTGAGAAGAAGGTACAGATAAAACTGGTATCATGAGATTCATGTGTGGTGAATCATGTCCACCGTATTTTCCCTCTCTTCCGAAGTCAATAGGCCTGTAATGTGAGCACAGCTCCGCGCTGTCCCCTGGCAGTATGACTGAGCCCACTAATGAAAACAGAGGAAGAGCAGGGAGAGGATAAAGAAACAGAGAGTTCTGTGTGTGTGAACAAACACAGGAGGAATACGTTCAAGGTCACTGTCAGAGAAAACAGAGAAAGGGAGAGTGAGGGAGATAGAGTGATTGAAAGAGAGAAAGATAAAGGTGGAGGAGATGGGCGACAGAGATGATGAGATCAAGAATTTGGGCTCAAAGACAAAATAATAACAACTTTCTGCTATATAACTTCTTCTTTTGGACAAGTGCTGCAAACAAAAATATTGTTGACTTGCAATACACACTGCAGATACCTGGATGCCTCCCAAACTTATTTTTTAATTTAATATTTTATTTCTGATCCTATTTTTAAGAGCAGAGGATTACAGTAGCTTTACAACAATAAAACAATGTGCCAAGAGATAAAAAAAAAAAAATTTAAAAAAAAAGCAGGCATCATATCCTGTAGGGCAAACAGACAGAAATAGGTTTTGTTTCATTTTTATGACCATTTTAACATTACTTCATCAATAACAAATCACACATTTTTGATAGCTCAGCACTCAAAGTAATGGGCAACAGAGCAATCCATGGAGCATGCTAAAAGAGGGGAAGTGAAATGGGCTCCAGCTACACAGCCCTGTAACAGGAAAAGAAATGGGAAGGGGCCTGTCACGAGGACGTCAGAAACCGGAATGTTCCACAAATGCCCAAGTGTGGACAAACACTCAGGCGTGACATTACAGAAAACCTATTATCTACTACTCTGTCACTTTTGCTTTTCCACTACAAACTTTGGACCAGATTCAATTTCAGCACCAGAGACATCTGCTGCTCTGACCATCACACTAACACTCTCACTCTTACCCTTGCTTGGCGGGTATGTCCCACCAGGGAGGAGATGGTGCTTTTTACAGCACTTCACCCAATCTTAACAACACTCCTTAAAAAACACTTAACACAAGATCCAGAGTTGATATTTTCCACTTTTAAAGGTGTCAGTGCCACTACTAATCAAAAGCACCTTGCAGCAATGCACACACATGAATCTGATGGCAAGAGAGAGAGTGAGATTTACTTTACGTTGTATAAATTGGACCTCATAGCATTTACACTTAAAGGCCCAAATTATCATTTATGAAGCACAATGAAATAAAATCTTGTTCATGCCTATATACAAGGCCATTTTAAGTTGTACTTACATCAGGTGAGCATATATATATTTTTTGTTTTCATTGAGGGTTTTTCCTTCAGAGGTGCAGAGTAAACAAAACATTTATTTGGTCATTGAACTCTGATCTGCACATAGGTTATAGGCTTCTACATTTGCAGTTTTCATTCAAAATGGAAACTGAAAAATGTTTTACCTATGAAATCAACATGCGAGTAAAATAAGAATTAAATGACAGCCAAAACTTAACTTTGACATCTTGCAATTTTTGGTAACTGTAGTGGGTCCTTTTGGCAAGCAACAGAATTCTATAGTAATGTCTAATAAATGATTAAAATAATGAGGAAATCTATTGTCAAGGATGCAGAGCTTATAGACTGTGGAGATACCTAAGTGGGGGATGACAATGGTCGGTAATGAAGCTGGGGAGATAAGTTTTAAAATTCAATACTGAGGCTGCCTGTGAGAGAACTGAGAATGTTCTTTTCCTTTCACTTCATTATTTTCCAGCTCACTGCTGTTCTCCAGCACTGAAGCCAACACATGTTGAGGAGAAAAAAATCTCCCCAGCATCAGCCTTGCCATGTTTGATCAGAGTCATTACAAAACTTTCCATAACAGAGATCTATGTTTGAAAGGCATAAATCTGGTACTTTAACAGATGATGAACACAGCGATGTTACAGATTCCATGCCTGAAACGGGCTTAAAGTTTGGCCTTTAAACAAATGCAATATGTCCTACAATGAAAAAAGACACCTGTCCAAATGAAAACTTTTCATGGGATGCAGTTCTGTGGGATTTGTGTGGAGACTGTGTGTGTGTGTGTGTATAAGATGTATACGGTGTGGAGTTTGTGTATTCAAGATAACAGTCTTAGCTTATCATTAAAATTCCATCACAGATAGGGCAAAGCAAAAGAAATGCCCAAGATCTAAGGACAGAGAGCCTTACATCACAGAGGGAGTGATGCTAGCTCAAGCCCCAGCTTTTGATCTCTTCATTTGCCTGGATGAAACCTGCTATATGCAATATAAAGTCAACTTTCGTTTGACAGCAGGCTGTCTAACTGGCTGTCTGTGTCTACCCAGAATCCCATGTCCCCCCGCAGTCCCTAAACAGGACACTATGTCACTCAATGGATCAAAGAAAGGCTGCTATTAAAGGCCCCCTGCTGTTTCTGAAACAGAGCAATACACCTAGACCATATTACATCTATACACACATATAGTAACCACAACCATAAAGAATTATAAATACTACCCTTTCTATATCATCAATGTGTATCATGTAATTTGATGCAAGGGTTAGTGAGGATTGTGACAATGCTTCCTGGTCAATATGTGATAGCTGAAAGACAGGAGCCTTTCCATCTCTGTCTCAGCTGTTCTTTGTTTCCTGGGGTTATTGTTTCTCGCCTCTCCTCCTTGTAGTTCTGTCTGGCAGGAGGCAGTGAAAGCTCAACATGCCACTCTATCAGAATTTGGTCAAAAGGGACCTCTGTGTTTAGTATTAACTCACAGTAGAACATGAAAGAAAGGATGTTACACAAATCAAACCAGGGGACTCCTGGTCCTCTTACTCACTTCAATCAATACATGTAGGCAGTAACACCAGCCAGCATTAAGAGGCAAATGAGAACATACAAATAAACAGAGATGTTACAACTGTGGCAGAAGTTACACATATACACACTAGACACAGAGCATACATAAACTCTAAACAGCTTTCACTAAGGTTCACTGAGAGTATATGTGGATGATTCGCTGAGAATATATCACTGATAATAATGCTGTGGATGCATGCATGAACAGATCAATGCTTACTGCGCATGCATGCCGAATGCACAGCCAAACTTCATTTAAAATGGATGTGAAGGTTTGTACTTGACTTGGTCTTGGTCTGTGCTTTTAGTTTCAAGCGTAGCCACTTTAGGTAATGCAAGTGTCCCTCCAGACTACACACAGTCATACACTGACTCAATAAAAGTCTGTTTCTGGGTTTCTCAGCTGGTGTGGCCAATTAGTGTGAAATTTGGTGACAGAATTGTGGAGGAGCTAGGACAGTCCTTGTGTAATTATTGATCTAAGTTTACTTGCCTGCTTGGCTACATGTGGGGAGAGAGCACAGTATAGGGTTGTTCTCATACAGGGCCTAATTAATACTGACATAATCTGATACTGTAGCTTAAAGTTGTTGAGAATTTCTGATCCTCCCTCTGGTGTGTGGACTTAGAGTACTGCTCGTTGCACCGTAATTGCAAGGTTCTGGCTTGGTGTCACAATTAGAGTGGAAACCAGCCTTATTATATCCACTGTTATAATCTCTGCTTGCCTGTATTTACCCCCTGCTCTAGTTTGGTTTCTTTTCTTTTGACACAGTGCCAATCTGTATAGAACACAAACACTAATCCCTGTGACTGCAGGCTTTTAATAAGGGTTGAGGAATGGCTACGCATTGGGATACAGTTTGGATTTTTTGCAGGACAGGTGCAATAACTACAGAGACAAGAGAATCAATATGAGGTGAGATATCTATTTGAAAACGGGATGTGGTTTAACATCAGTATTAGACATCCTGTCATAAAGAACGTGTAACTGGACTAAATATTGTAGATACGCAGTTTCATAAATTCATTGAAATAGAATATATTTCATTGAGTATGTTATGGGGACCTGGTCTATTCTTCCACTAAAAGAGGCCTCTCTCTACAGTCCACACATCCTGTTGATCTGACAGCTCTGTTTAATATTTTGTGGTCTACAGTGGACACAAGTGGAACTCTGGAGCGAAGTCATTTGTAGAGTAGCTTGAAAGAACTTCCTCTAGTGTCTTATTAGATCCAATGGTCAAACAAAGACAAACTTTGGGAGAAGCACACAATGCATGTAGAAATAGCATCTGACTTCAGTTCACGATTCTGCGCCGCATCTCTGAGAAAACACTAACCAGCATCTTTCCTTTCTTGACCTCTCTCTGGGATTACTTCTAACCAGTCACTCTCTGAAGGCTCCTCTACAGTGATTCAGCCAGAAAGACAGATAATATTTATCAGAAGAACAGAGAAGCTGCAAAGAAAAAAGGAGACAACTTAAGTTGTGTCTTTGATAAAGCAGTGTTTTTGAAGAGCAGCCCGTTTAGCTTCAACAGGACAAGAGGAAATAAGGATAGGAAAGTGTGTCTCGCGACGGTGCTCCACATCAATACACACCGCAGATACCTGGATGCCTCCCAAACAGAGGAGCGACTCTAAACCACCCCTCCTCTCTTTAAACTTACACTCTTTGATCTTCTCCTTCTTGAATGTAAAAACTGTTACTGCCTGCACCACAAAGAGTTCACACACCCCACAACCTCCACCTGATTCACCCACCTCAATATCCACACTGCATGCTCCCTCACTCTCAGAAAACTTTAGAAAGAGGGCAGAGGAACTTTTCCTTGGCACCAGATAGTCATCTTTTTTCTTATGCTGCTAAACTGAAAATGGTTATGTTCTTAGCCGGTACAGGGGTAGGTCAGAGGTTTGATAGTATTATTTACTGACCGACTGAACGCTCTTCCACCCGTTTCTCTGTATTGATCTCAGACTATCAAAAACAGAGACAATGTAGTTTGTTTTTAAGATGGTTTCTATGGTCTTGGCCAATTAGCAGGACTGTCGCAGCATACAAGGAGGGCTAAATGAGACCCAGGATACCAGTGAGATCCAGGAAGAGGATTTACTAACACATTCAACTTCCCTTCTACTCCAGTAATAAGGGAGCTACAGTATCTTAAATCTCTCTCCTGACTTTTCTTCTCTTTCATATTGCTGCACTTACTACATATGACCTTGGAATTGTACACAGTATGCCTTCTGTCATTCAACCTTAGCTGAGGTTATGCACATTGACAATTAATTTTTGTAATATATAGAATTACTGTAGCCTTTGCCATGACTGTGACTTGAATTGTTTTTGAGATCTACTGTATCCATTTGTATGCATACTGATATTCTATTTCAAGCAATTCTCCATGGTGTTTCTCCATTGGTGTAAACAAAACAGAAGCACAAATGCTGACATGATAAATAACTATTTGTTAAGCTGGCTAATACAGTATATAAATGTTGTGCATTTGTATCAGCTGTAAAAACATTATAGCTTAATGGGCCTTTGGTATGCCATGCATTATTACATTTAAGAAAACAAAACTTGTTAAAAAAAGAAAAAAGAAAAGAAAGAAAGCAATTCCATAAACTAAATTCAATTTACAAAGTTTAACACATTTAGTTAACAATAAAAGTGGAAAAATACAATTTAAGTTTTCAGTTCCAATGGTGATACTTTCTCAAACTTCAAAAATCTTTAGATTGGTAAGAACATACAATATGACACATACGTTTCATGTACTTTAAGTTCTGTTTATTCACATTTTATTTTCTATTTGTTTTGTGCTTCAATCTCTCATGCTGAGTCTCTGAGGTTGAAAAGATTTTACAAAGAAGTGTGGAAGTCATTAGAATACAAAGTCAGAATGCCTTTCTTCTAGCTTTTTGCATGGAGAAATGCTGCAATGCAGTGCTTTTTAGAGGCTAAGAAGGGTAGTTCCCTGGGGTTGGCAATCTGTACACAAGCATGTCCCACATTCCCTCTTTCTAAATTGGTCAGTTTTACTCTCCATTCTCTGCCATGATGTTACGGGTTCACGTAAACAACCAGTGACACGTTCACATAATATGCTTCAAGGCAAAGTGGGTTTCTTGGCAATATACTGTATATGATAAATGTTACAGTACAACTTCAAGCTGTTACTTGTGTACGACTAATAGGTGCCCGCCTTAGAGATTGTGATGGATTTTCCTTCTCTCACATTTGCAAATAGCTTGATAAAGACTTTAGACTTGCGTTTCATAAACAGTTTGGTTCCATTAAATGCTAGGCATCAGAAAAGAAAACTCTTGGCAGTGCTGTGTTGTCTAACAGCAAATATAAAATAGACACAGTGGAGTAGTTTCTCCGATCTCAGCCAACTGGGGGTGGGCGACAGTTAGGGCTCTCCTGTCCCGTGAGAACAGAAACTGTTAACACAGCAATGGCTCCAGCATTGCTGAGTGGCACTAACAGGGGGAGGGCTGTGTAGTGAGAGGATTCACCTCTCTCTACCCTCTACTTTCCCCCATCGAGCAAAAAAGCTTTCTCTTGTCTCTCGGTCTGGTGTAATATACGTCAGGATCTCTGGAATTCAATTATTGTTCCTTTTTAGTCAGGCCTGTAATCTTCCTCTTCCAGTCATATGCTCTGGGTGCCAGCCAGTGTCACACTTTCCCAAAATGATTTCTTTTATGAACAGACAGTGAGGGCACAAACTGTATGCGCTTATAGTACAGATCTGGATCCATTCAGTCCACCATTCCGCCTAAACCTAATCATGTTACATTTGGAAAATGTCACTATAAACTGTGGCGATATAACAGCGTACTCTCTAATGACTATTCAATTAAAAAGGGAGCACCTACAAGGCAAACTGGGTCCAATAAACCCAATGCTTTCCAATTGACACAGTCCATTCTCGAAGTCCCACTGAAGTCCTGAATCAACAATCCACGTTTCAAACAAAACTTAATTTCCATCTTTCCCTGCAGAACGTGAGCAATCTGACAGGCTCCTCACAAAGTATCAAGGAGAGAGGGAGGGTCTGTGGGTCTTGTCATCACATCTGACAAACATGTGGTTATGTTTAATTATCAAGTGTTTACTTTCCTGCCCTGCATGTCAATCTCGTGGACGCCCAAAATCTGACACACTTGTCAGGTAGTACACTATGGCCCCACACTATTAACTAGAGTCAACAGAGCAATGATCTGTGCCTGGTGTTCCTGTCTTGTGGTGGGTGAGGGTCTGCCCCCTCTACCCCTCCACCCTCCCTCCAATCTGCCTCTCCTGTCTGCTGGAGTTAATTTATCTGGGTGATAAGCAGGTGGACGACTGGAGGAAAGGCCCTCAGACTGAGCTGCACTGTCAGACCTGGCAGACTGAGTGACAATGCTAATAGCCCGGTCCCATTAACCTCACCACACGCTTCACCTTTATCTACCACACAAAAGACTGTTTGTTTGCTTGTTGGATGATAATATTTACCTCGTGATTTGGCGGCCCCAGACATGACAAATATATTTGTGCATTCTGAGAAGGCACGGTGATTCAGGTAACGAGGGGCGCTGCTGAAAGGAGACAGTGCTCTACAGCTCTGGTCTGTGATAAGAGGTAATGTTCTCACTCTGATCTGTAGCTTTGAAATGAAAGAAGATTTGGCCTTCCTATTTTCTAACTTTTAAATGAACAGTATCCTTGCCTCCCATTATTCTACCATGCTTTTGGTTTCCCACTATACAACGCAGTTCAGCTCCATGAAACACAATGTATTTGCACGTTACATTAGTGCATTAAGGCAGTTTATTCTTATCTCGGGGCTGTGGTCCTATTATAAAGAAGTTTGCTGTTTGTAAATGGGCGCGTCCCGTGGTGAGCTCAGTCGTCCTGTGCCAGGCACAAGACTGAGAGATATAGCTTTAATTGGAGAGTTACTGATCCTGCAAGGCATTTGGGTGCCAGACGTTACCATCAATGCTTCTCGCTGTATTCTGCTGCGCAATCACAAAAATTATATTGGGGGACAGCAGGTGATCCATAAAAGCTGTGTTTTAGAGCCTTGTTAATTATTCCTTCAGAACTCTAATGAACAATAGGCATAAACCTTGCGCAGGGGCAAATCTAATTGCGGGACGGTAGGAACTGGCTCACTTTCTGATACCTCAGAGCCTTTAGCCCATGTCATCTGTCAACATGCATTTACCATTATTAGGCTCACACACACATACACATACACAAGCTCTGTCTTTGATCATGCCCCTGACTGTTTGGTACACAATCTAATAGTCATGCATACTTAAAGGAATGTGGTGTTTGGATGTAAATGCATGTATGTGTTCACAATGGTCTCTTCCATGCACATTGTAGTTTGGCACAGAATTTTATAGCTTGTGTCTTATTTGAATTAGCAGCTGGAGTCTGGGTGTAGATGTATACAGTACATTATTTACATCTTGTGAAGTATTCATAAAGTAGGATCTTCAGAATCTCAGATTTTGTTTTAGTGTAGTTATACATTCATATTTCTGTGTGAGGAGCAGACATGTTATTCTGTCTTTGGCTTGAGAGGCCTTAATACACGGCAAGCCTGCCAGCTTTTTCGCTCCATAAGAGATATGAGAAGAAAGAGATTAGTTCAGCTACCCATCCATGACCTTGATATTACGATGAAAAAGGATAAAAGCTTTCTTCTTCCACCTGCCGAAAGCCTGCGAGGGTGTTTAAACAGCAAGCCAGGCAGTCGCCATTCATTCAAAACAAATGTCTTCTGCCAAGGGTAAAAACAGAATAGTATTTGCCATTCTATTCAGCATCCTACGTCAATTAATGATGCAATAGCCTAGAAGAATGAAACAAATGTATGCAATGTGTTGGAGCCTGTGCAGAGAAATGATTATGGTAGATGACTTTAGGATAGCAACTATAGCATGTCTGACAAGGCTTTCTGATTAATACTTAATTTTCAAATAGCTAAACTGCCTTTAAAAGCTTCACAGCATCACAGCAGGAGCACAGTAAACAATGTTCCACCATTCACTAGAAAATGTTTTCCTCTTCCTCTCAAATTGCTAATTCCTTGCTAACAATGTCATGAGATTACTAAAGTATGCTTTACAGAATGCACATTATCTGAACCCAAAAAGGCCTTGAAGCAGCTGTTTGAAATAATGAGCAGGGCAGAAGTGATCTGCACTTCATCCCCACCTAACAAAGAGAGATTAAAAATGCAATGTGGAGCTCAAGAGCCCTCGACAATCGCTGACTACACCAAAAGAGGCCAGTTAAGTTGCTGCTTCCCTAAGCAGGCACAAGCTTTTTTCTTCTTAGACCTCATCCAAACTAAAATGATATCATTATTTTATTTGTCTAGAATAAATCCCAATTTACAGGATGCCACAACAATAGACAATTTTCTGAAGTTCATACTTCATAATGAGAAATAAAAAGCCTTTTTATAATGAATACCAGTAAAATGATAGGACAGGGGACTTGGATTACAATCTCATATTTCATTTCTGGCCTACCTAAGAAATGCAGCACTAAAACAAGACTTTGTCCTGCCTCTGAAAGTAAACATATTGTACATAATGTACAACCTACTGTTAATAACTAAAGAGCATATGGACCCATCAAACTCAGTATGATTGGGTTTGGATAATGCTGACAGATGGATAAAAGATGTGTTTAAGATATCACAGCCACACATTTACATTGCTGAATCACATCTTGTCATTCTAGTATTCATTGTTATTCACCCTGAGTTGCATGTCTACAAGCTTACTCATTATTGAGTCTCACTAAAAGCACCTGCAATTGTCCACTGTGGGCTAGCATGTCAAGGAAGAAGTGCTGAGAGGGAATACCTTTCTTTTACGAATATGCAGAGGTTTTTAAAGAGGTGGCATTAGGATAAAATGAGTAAAAAAAAAAAAAAAANAAAAAAAAAAAAAAAATGTCTCCCTTACACTTGGCAAAGATGATGATGAGATTTTTGTGCTAGACTGATTCTCAGATGCATTCTGTAGATAGAAACCACTCAGGACATATTTGTTTGTTACTGTAGTTAGTTAACGGCTATGTTGCTGTATTCTGAAATACTGCAAACACCCTGAACTCTGCAGGACACATGCAAATGTGAAACCCTGGCACATGAAAACAAATTGTTAGAAAGTCAAAGGCAAATTTATTGGAGTTGTGGTACAGATCCCTTTATTTTTGACCATGTGAATTTGAGCTAAATTCATTTCATTTCACTAAAAAAAAAACAAAACAAAAAAAAAAACAGTCAACTAATAAAGATTCAAGAAGTGTTTTTATGTCTGTGCCTATTACTCAGAAAACACTGATTTGATTCTGCTGTTTATATTTGAATCACATTTTGTCAGTAACTAAACTTCCATTTTAATGTGTTTCAGTGTCAAATATGTTAAGTATGTTACACATCAAATATTTTGAGAAGATTGAGAACATTTTGGTTACTATGTTAAAATTTGATATTTTAGAACAGAAAAGTGTATCAGACTGCACTCTGCATTTCGACACCACAGATTGAGGCTATGGAAAGCATTGCAATTAGTGAACATTTAGGTCTGTATAATACATGTGAATTTCAAAGGGAGTTCAAAAGGAGAGGGACTTTCACTAGGTACATAAAGACTCTTTATACGAGTACACTTAGGTAAAATAGTTTAAGGGAAAGTTGTGCTGTGTCCCTTATAAGACCTACTTCTTTAAGTCCCTGGATTTGGCTAATAAAGCTAAAAATGCCCTTTGACCAATAAGTGAACTGATCTTATTTTCAAAGAAAGGCTGGTGCTTCACACAGTCTGCAGACTAATACACTAGAGGCTAAAAAGGGAAAAGAAGAGTAGGAGGAGAAAAGAAAAAAGATGAAAGATGAGAGAGAAAAAAGAGAAGGCAAAAAGCCAGAGTTAGCTAAGCAGAAACAGAGGAGGGGTATAGCGGGAAAAGCAGGGTGTGATAGAGGTGGTGCCGTGCCAAAGTTATCCACTGATCCATGCTGAAACAGATGCATTTGATCACAGCAAATCTCAGGCTTAGAGCATAAATACATAATAAACAAAAATTAATGGAGGCAAGCGCCATGCGTGTGTTTCATCGGTCTGTGAGTTGCCACTATGGTGACTAGTGCAGGGTAGAGGCATCCATATGTATGCTGCTTACAGAACAAACTTGTTAACACATCTCCTACACTGCTACTAGCAGAGATGCAAGACATATCAGCTACATTTAATAACAACAGACTGGGAGGAAATTATTTTAAAAAGCAACAAAATATGATACAGCAAAAAATTTTCCTGCCAAGCATGATGTTCATGCCAAAACTGGATCAATATCTCTGGGCAACTGTTCTATGTAGTGCAAAGCACTTATTGTAATGTGCTGTACAGACTTTATACAGAAAGTATCCAATAACTTATAATGAACTGGTGACATAGACAGAAATACTTCAACATGTAACACAATCACTGATAATATGACAATGTGGCAGATGTCAGAGGGCTTGTATTATCTGGTAACAACTGAACACAGCTAATTCTGCAAGTGTTCTGAGCAGAGTTGTTGAGAAGCAATAAGCAGGACTCACAGCTTACATCTGAATCCTATGGCTTGCAATTAGAACGACCATTTTTCCCACTAGTGCAGCAGAAAACACGAAGAAGTCAAGGATAATGAATTAGTCTAATGATTCCACCGTAATATCGCTCAGAGACAGAGCTGGAGGAAATTGCTGTTCCCAAGCGAAGGGCCTAAAATTACCCCTTAAGATATGGCTGAACTTTTGCCATTGCATTCTCTGTTGCCATCATTATTCAGTGAACCCTCTTGTTTGTGTTAGTATCAATTGGATTCTTGCTGCCTCCTGTGGGCATCGCGGCCACATTCTTTCATTCTCTCTTTCACCTTTTCTCTCTTTTGCCCTCTTCTGTCTGTGTGATCTCATGCTATAACAAGCACACAAAACCCAGTGGGATGCTAATGCACACTGCCACCTTCCTTCTCTCTCTCTCTCTCTGTCTCCCTTTCTCCCTCTGTCTGCTTGTCACATATGACTGCCTCATCTGAGTCAAGTCTGGGGTGTGACAGAGGAGGTATGTATTGTATAGGCAGTCTCAAACCGCTGAGCTTTGCTGTGGAAGAGAAAGGGCGGGGCAAACATGATAGAAAACACGACTCACACATAATGCCACAAGGCCTCAGGGGTGAAGGGTACGAGAGACAACCTAGCAGTTCAGTGGTGAACGCTAATTAGTGCACAGCTCTGACCTTGACAAGCCATCCTCTCTCCTCCATCAAGAGCCACAATGCAACACAGACTGAAAGAAAAGCCTCAGCTGAATGAGATCTATTGATGGCAGGATGAGCAGTGAAGAGGCAAGTATACAAGCATAAAAAGCTGCCATATTGCTTGACACACTCCCTCTGAAGTTGTGATTGTGTTGTTGTGACTTTGGCTTGTTGCACCCTCATTTGAATGCATTACGAAACCTCAGAAAACAAAAACACAAACCTCAATAAATAAGGTCTGTGTGTTTCAGGCTGCGCCAATCTGGGCTGATCTGGGCTTTTCAGGCCACTCTGCATGATTAACAGTGGTAGTGCTGTTTTTGCTTGAATAAATTAAAACCTCCACTGGCTCTCTCCACCCTTAAGGGTAAGGGAGACAGAGAAACACAGCCAATATATCTTTGTTTACCGATCTCCGAGGGCCCAGTATAATTGAATTTTCAAAAAATTCTGTGTTTATGCTACAACAAAAGAAATTAGATAAAGCACGAGGAAGCTGCAGAAATGAAAAGCAGTTGTCACAAAAATAACCTCATGCGAAGACTTTCAATGTTAATAAATATATTAGAAACTGGATTTCATATTTCTAATGCACAGTCAGCAACAGAGAAACAACCAACACTGTGGTGCTATAGAGCTTACTTTCTTTTACCTTTAATTCTGTTCAACAAATATCTTAAAACAATATTTTTGTCACTTTTGACATCTCTCATAGTTGGGAATGATCACTCCTTATAATACACCTAAAGACATGAAAAAGAAGTATAGGCAAGTGTGGATGCCATATGGCTACTGTTATTGTCATTATCACTATTGTTATTTTTATATTACAAATCACTTGCAAATGCCAGTTTAAACACAGCTGACCAAAGGGGAGCCTCTAACTGAACTAATGCACCCATTACTGAGACTCTCATGGGATTAGTCTGAATTGTTGATAGCTGATATTAGTATAGTATGCCACAGAACTGCACAGTATAGTGTAGTACAACAATATAGAATTCCTTCTTGGTATGGTAAATGAATAAGGACAGTACAGTACACATATATATTCCTATACATCTGTGAGAATATATTATTGACTTTGGTAGGCTAAATAAAATACTGTATTCTAGCAGGGTGGTATTCTGAAAACAAGCCAGAATTGTCTTTGTTAACTGTGCAACAACAGCCAGCACTCTGAGATGCAAATATGTGCTTTGAGCATTGGACTGTAATAGAATATAATGTAGCTCAATGTTGGAGAATTTTACCATACAGTAGTATTTGACAGTAAGTAAATAATAACACAAGGCTCTTGCTGGTACAATGGTATTCCACAGAATATAGTAAATAGTTGTAAGACAAAGAATGCTGTATGATACAGGGTGGCTAAACAGATGCTAGATTGTCTGTAATTAATCTGCACTGTGTGCCTGTTTCCTGGATATATTCTTGCATTTATGACTTTTGTATAAGTGGTTTGTATAATGGAAGCCAGGGGGAGCAGGGAAGAATGTAAATTAAGAGTCAAGCTTGTTAGAAAGCCAGTTTGACTGTTTACATGCATGACTTGTCCTGGGTCGACCCTAGTTAACAATTCATGGTGGAAGTTTCTCTGTCTTTTAGCCAATATTGGCCACACAATGCATCTGGAACTATTAGGTGTTCAGCCTGTCTCAGTGCACTCACTCAACCACCTTTTTAAACTGTCTGTTCCTGTTGTCCTCTTCACCTCCTTCTCCTCCTCCTTTTTTTTCCTGTTTTCTATGGGAAACCTGCAGGTCAAGGTCCCTGTGCCACTAATGTGGAACACTGAGTATTGAGGCCGAAACTCCCCCTAAGCATCAGAACAAGTCAAGTAGTCCAACAAGGCAGACTTTGAAGATTAACTGGCATTTAAATAAAGGAGAACCTAATTTTTACTATATTGGTGGTGAAAGAAAGCATCACAGAGATGAATGTTAAGAATCTGCATGATAAAATATTTTACAAAATAGTTATTATGACTCTTATTTTCAGGGATAAACAATGTCCTTAGCCGTTCCTGTGTGTATTTGTGGGCCACAGGGGTTTAGTGAATATGCTGTGCAAGAAGGCTGCCTTAAGGGAACTGAGCCATGAGTCTGTACTCTGTGTGCTCAGCAGAGTACAGACGCGTATAGTAAAATGCAAAAGGACATCAGAGAGCGGCGAAGAAAGATACTGATGAACGTGTGTGTGTCTGCTGTGTGTGCGCAGGTGTGTGTGGAGGTACTGAAGTTACTGTTCAGTTACAGGGTTAATCACTACCTGGATGGAGGAAGCCATCCCGCTATATTTTTGGCCATCCATAGCGTGGCATCTCTCTGTCAGCAGAGCAGGGTCTGGCAAGCGGTCGTTCAGTGCAACGGATAATGGGAATGAACACAGGAATAAAATTTATCATGCATATTAAACCACAAGGCTGGTCTCAGAATATACAGAGCACATAAAAGGACGCACAGAACGTGGTGGGAAAACAAAAGGAGGGGAGGAACTGATAGAGAGGAAAACCCGGGCCCAAGTTTGCCCTCCCCCACAGCAGGGAGATAAAGATGACTGATTTCTGCTCCAGTTCCAGCCCAATCTCTTTAATGCTAAGAGGAGGCAAGGGTAGGAGCTAAGAGAAAGGAGGGGGAATTGGACACAAAGTACAGTGACTCTTTCTCTCTCTACCAAGTCCATCTCAGCTGAATTGCACACATCAGGCTGTTTTATCACATTTACCCTTTAACCCTCACCTTGCCTGCCTGTCTCCTCCTTTCTGTGGCTTACAGAGTCATACTTATGGTGGCAGACAAACACCAACATCAGGTCCCAGGGTAGATGTGCTTCCTAGTGTTCCACACAGAAAAAGGATTGTTCAAATGCTGAATAATTATCATGATAATCATCTCCATCCCACAAGGGTCTGAAAATACATACCTGACATCTGACATTTGGTACCCATGGCTCCTCTCTCAATCTGCATAATCATATCCCTAACTCATTTCCATGCATATGTTTGAAAAAACTGAGGTTGAATTTCTTACATTGTAATGTGGGCTTGGTAGTACCAAATACCGTGTAAGCACATCCCACTGGGACATATAGCATGCTTTATTCACATATTCTAAGTTCCTTCATACACCAGAAATACTATAGATTATGTTAAAATGCTAAAGGTTTTTTAAACTCTTATGGACAGTACACTTCTTGTCAACCTTGGGGTATACCAGTCCCATATGAAGCTGTCAGGTAATTTAAGACAGCATGCAAAAGCAGAGAACTCAAATCGCAGGACTGACTGTTCACAGATTTGAGAAGATACTGTGTACATTTCAGTCTAGTGCATATGTGCTCTTAAACCTTTTTTAGAAAGGTGAATTAAATTCCTAAGGAAGACAATCCGAATCAAAAATTTGCACTTAAAAAGTACTACAAGGCATAGTTGGAATCGTGATACTTGATAGTGATACTTTGCATCAGAAACAGAATTTGTTCAATGTTTAAGTACCTACTGAAATATGCTATAATATTCTATTTAGACATAACATTCTATTTATAAGAGAATACCAGCATTTATCTAATTTAATTTAAATATCTTTGCTGCAGTGAAACAGCTTGCCTGGGTTCTCTCACATTGAAAAACCACAGTATATAAATTAAGCCAACAGCTTGTGTGTCACTGGCGTGAACACGAAGCTTTCTCCTTTTTTACACATTTAAGGCATTTAGACAACATTAGGAGATAACAAGTTGGAAATGGTGAGAAGTGATTAGGCAGAACACATAGCAGCCTTGAAAAACTCAGTTAGTCCCTGTTTAGCACTTGCATGTCTCACTCTGAAGGTAGAAAAAGTAGGCGCTTCCTCTTCTCCCCAACACCATCCTGACTGCAACACATGGCTCACTCACATATTCAGAACTCTGTAGAGCAGCTTGGCTTCAGCGTGAGCACTCACTCTGAATCACGCTGTGATGGGATAGCAGTCCAGCCTCTCATGTTCCCTCAAAAGCGCATTCGCCAATACAAAGCCTGACAGGCAACCGGATCCATCTCTGTGGCTCTGTGTTGAAAAGCCCTTAAACTGTGACGACCACTCGTTCCACTGAAAGTGTATCATGGGCATTAGGACAGAGGGGCTCAAGCAAAGTGTTGCCCCACAAAGGATCATCTGATGCTGTGTTCCAAGGGCTGCCTCTGTTTCATGTGTTACATGCTGCAGACCCAAAATTGTAGGCCCTCCCCAAGTCTCTCCCTCCTTTGTTGCTCATTATTGAGCTAAACAGAATTAAGAGCTTTTCTTTTGGGATCCTTTTTCTGTACTCGCCCTTTTGAACAACCTAAGGGGGATTTTAACATGCTATTACCCTTTGACACAGTGCTGGTATTGGTAGTATGAGAGTTGTGAGATATTTAGCCAGGGCTTCAGACAGTGAAATGGAAGGCAGGAAAAGACCTGCACTCTCCAGCGAGAAGAGATGGAGAGGGCGCCTGGGGGCAGCAGGGGTGGAAGTCCCCAGCCTGGGCCCTGTCCACTGCAAGCCTGCTAGACAGCCTGAATCCCATTTAATTCTGGTGACCTTAAATAAAATGCTGGCTACCCCTGTAGGCCCCATGCGAGGCCAAAACCAAATGGGCTGTGTTCTTTGCTCTTTCTACCCCACTGCTAGAGAAAATGAGCTTTATCTGTGGGGGAACTTTTGGCCATGTGACTAAATGCCCCCATCACTGCATGCTTTCCCCCACAAACTCCATTCCACAGTTAATCTGCAAAGCTGTTACTTTTTAATTACTAACTTTTAGTGTTGGACTGCTCCAATACAGAAACAATTTCGATCATTTTTTTTTTTAGGGGTTTCAGCATATGCATCACTTTGACAGTACAATCNTTTTTTTTTTTTTTTTTAAATAATAACACGTAAGCACACAAATGGACACACACATGCACTTGTCACACATGCTGCCAAAGGTAACATGGGGCTATACATAGTTGTTAGTCTCATAGGGAGTGGTGTATATTCTGTCATACACTTTATCCCCCAAACACACACACTATACAAAATTACCACAGCCAGTTACGAGGTACAGCTGAAAGTATATTGGTGCAAACCAATAATAATAAAAAATATATAATATATGGAATAATATATGGAATTGATATTCTCTGGTCCAGTTTGAGCTGCATTCATGAGTCTAAATATATCTGATACATATCAGATGTCTGCCAATGTGGCATATAAACAGGCAGATTGGAATTTCCTTGCCATTCTGAAAATGTAACACTTCAACTCTGTCCACATATTAATTTTGTAGCAGTGATCATTACTGCACATGTTCAAGCAGCAACAACAGCTTCCTTCTTCTCTGCCTTAAAATTTAAATAACCACTGCAGACCTTTAAAGATCTTTCAGAAGGCAGTAGCTCATAATTATGTCTCATTTGCATCCAATCCAGCATTTTGTTTACCTTGGTCTCAAAAACAGAACCCTCATTTGCGCATGTGGGTTGTTTCAGGTCTGAACCATGTAAAAAGACATCGAATATGGGCTACTTAGAAAAGAAGATGTAAAGATGCTAGCAAAAAAAATCGGATATAGGCAAAAAAAAAAAAAAAAAAAAAATCTGAAGTGAACATCAAGACCAGTGTAGTGTTAGAGGGCTAGCTAATTTAGTAGTGTTGGTCACACAATGTAATATCACCCAAGGGATTATTCATAAAATCAAAAAGAACAACCAAGGTGTCTGCAAACTGAAAACTGTGTGAAATCTATTCTATAAATTTAAGGCCATAAATAGTGTCAAATATAGTGTTTTAGCCTACATCTTAAATTCAGTTCTAGCAGTCACATACTGCATGTGTGGAGTTTAAGCACACTCTTCTTTTGGAAAGAAATTATACATGTCATACCTTTATTAATGGGATGATAATTGCTTTCATTTTGTCTGGGTTTTTTTTTCATGAAATAGTTCTTATTTTTTAATTCTAATTTGCATAAAAAAATAGCTTATTAAGTTGATTAAATGTGTAGTTAGCTTGAATTTTATTTGTCCAAGAAAGCTGTCCAAATGTCTAGTTCACCATTTGTCCTTACCATAATCAATAGGACCACTTTTATCAAATGTGGATTTCTTCTTCACTTTTTAAGTTAGCTTGGCCAGTCCTTCTGCCTCCTCCAACTTTGTGACATTAGCTCGATTCTCGTATGTTTCTGCTGACTCGCACCTGTGCTCCTGAGACTGTGGAGCCATCATACTTTCTTTTTTTTTTTTTTTTTTNTTTTTTTTTTTTTTTTTGGCAGCCCCCCATTTCCTGCTTTACAGGACATTTATGAAAACAACTCAGTGCTGTTTTCACTTCAAAGTGGCCCATCTTAAGCATGGATGCATGCATCTAAATAAATTAGGCTATTACTTGTCACCTGTTGACATCTGTCATTTTTCATATCTTTTGAACACCAAATATAAGCAAAGAAAGGTTTAAATGAATGTCACTGACTTGAAAGATAAAATTATTTTGTATTGTTAATTTAAAAAACAGGAACAATACATATCTTGGTTAATTTTGTAGTGGGCATACGAAATCCTAGTGGCTATCTAGTATATACCTGCGTATCACATAGAGTCCACAATTGAACTGCCTAAAATAACGTGTTGGATAATTATGATGAAATAAATATGTAATCCTAGTTCATTAAGCTGGTTTGCAGAGCACTGGGCAATAAGAAGTGTTAGGCTGAGAAACTGTGAGACGAATTTCACTGTGTGTCTTTCTATGACTGTCAAGGACTCAAAGCTAATTATATAGCGTATCACAGGTTCATCTCATAGGGTCTGTTATCCATAATATCCATAATAGTTTTTAATTAATGAATCATTCAGTTCAATTTAAAACATGGCAAGTGAACTGGAAGCAGGACATTCCATGCATCATAATTAAGCATAATAGCCTAGTAGATGCTGGGCTTATGCTTAAATGTGTGCATCATATGTGTGCATCTTTTTTAAAGCTTTGCACTGATTCCAATCAATGACAGACTTCCACAACCTATTGCAGACCTCTCACCACCGAGTGTGATAAAGTACAGAAATTCAAGGATTTCACCTTCAATTCAATTGTCTGAATTACTGGTAGGTCAGTTGTTTTTTTATTTTTTATTTTTTTATTTGTTTGACATACTCTCTCTCTCTCTCTCTCTCTCTGTGTGTATATATATCTATAGATATATATATATAAGCTCATTGTTGCCTGTGATGGTATCATAGTGGCTAAGTTTAACAGGCACATGAGTCAGTACATGGACAAAGCTCAGAAGGGTATAGGGAACAACACCAGAGGATCAAAGCACCAGCTACTGGTCGATGGAGCAGTCACGCTAGACTCCAAGACCAGACAGACCAACCTGAGCACCGCCTGGATTGACTACAAGAANGCAGTCACGCTAGACTCCAAGACCAGACAGACCAACCTGAGCACCGCCTGGATTGACTACAAGAAACCCTACGACTCAATGCCCCACACATGGATACTGGAGTGCTTGGCACTATACCTACAAGGCCAACAGGACACTGATAGCCTTCCTCAGGAACTCAATGCAGCTATGGAAAACAACACTAGAGGCCAACTTCAAGCCCATCGCATAAGTGACCAAGTATGGCATATACCAAGGTGATGCACTGTCCCCGCTACTGTTCTGCATAGGCCTAAACCCCCTCAGTGAGATCATCGCAAAGAGCGGATATGGATACAAGTTCAGGAGTGGGGTAACCATCAGCCACCTCCTCTACATGGATGACATCAAGCTGTATGCCAGGAGTGAACAAGACATCGATTCACTGATCCACCTCACCAGGATCTACAGCGATGACATCAGGATGTCATTCAGACTGGAGAAGTGCAGCTGAATGGTGACAAAAAGAGGGAAGGTGGTCAGGACTGAAGGGGTGGAGCTACCAGAAGGCAGGATTGCAGACATACAAGACAGTTACAAGTACCTGGGTATCCTACAGGCCAATGGGAGCCATGATGAGGAGGCAAGGAGGTCAGCCACAGCCAAATACCTCTAGAGAGTGAGACAGGTCCTAAGAAGCTAGCTCAATGGTAGAAATAAGATCCAGGCCATCAACATGTATGCACTACCAGTCATCCGATACCAGCTGGAATAATAAGCTGGCCACAGGAAGAGACGGACGCCACAGATGTCAAGACACGAAAACTCCTCACAATGCACGGAGGGTTCCACCCAAAGTCCAGCACCCTGAGATTGTATGCTCAGCGAAAAGAGGGGGGTCAGAGGGCTAGTGAGTGTCAGAGCCACTATCCAGGATGAAACAAGGAGCATCCAAGAATGCATCAGGAAGATGGTCCCCAGGACAAACTGCTAAGTGAGTACCTCAGGCAGCAGAAGACCAGGGGTGATGAGGAACAAGAAGAAACATCATGGAAGACCAAGCCCCTCCATGGGATGTACCTTCGGCAGATAGAGGGAGTGGCTGACATCACGAAATCCTACCAGTGGCAAGAAAAGGCTGGTCTGAAAGACAGCACAGAGGCTCTGATCATGGCAGCACAAGAGCAGGCCCTCAGCACCAGATCCATAGAGGCAGAGGTCTACCGCAGCAGACAGGACCCACGGTGCAGACTGTGCAAAAACGCCCCTGAGACAGTCCAGCACATAGTAGCAGGGTGTAAGATGCTAGCTGGGACAGCATACACTGAGAGGCATAACCAGGTGGCTGGGATAGTGCACAGCAACATCTGTGCCGAATACGGACTGGAAGTCCCTAAGGCTAAATGGGAGACACCACCAAAGGTGGTTGAGAATGGCAGAGCTAGGGTCCTGTGGGACTTCAAGTTCCAGACAGACAAGCAGGTGCTGGCTAACCAACCAGACACGGTGGTGGTTGACAAGGAGCAGAAGAGAGCCATTGTGATAGATGTGGCAGTTCCAGCTGACAGCAACATCAGGAAGAAAGAGCATGAGAAGATCGAGAAGTACCAAGGGCTGAAAGAGGAACTGGAATGAACATGGAAGGTGAAGTCCAAAGTGGTCCCAGTGGTAATTGGAGCACTCGGGGCTGTGACCCCCAAACTGGGAGAGTGGCTCCAAGAGATTCCAGGAAAAACATCTGAGGTCTCTGTCCAGAAGAGTGCAGTCTAGGAACAGCTAAGATACTGCGCAGAACCCTCAAACTCACAGGCCTCTGATAGAGGACCCGAGCTTGAGGGAGATATTTATATACATATATACATATGTGTGTGTGTGTATATATATATATATAATTTTTTAAAAACTTTTTTCTTTCTGTACTTTCTCCCTCAGGATTTCCAGAAAATTTAAAATTTCCACTGAAATACTTGTCAAAAGAGTTACCTATCTATCAAGGGTACCTCTGTAACCAATGCAGGCTACTGGTGTTTTTCAAGTGCCCATTACACATCCGGACTGAGCCACAGCCTGCATCAGTGACTCTAATTAAAGTGGAGTTAATCACAAATAGCTGGATAGGGCCACAATTGAGGCATATGTTAAGAATGAATTACTAATTAGAGCAGCAAGCAGTGAGACAAGTTCCAGACTGCTTGAGAAGTCGTGGCACGTTACTAATATATGAAAAGGTATAAACAAACAGCAATCTGGTTGTTTAGCTCCTCCATCCCACTTACAAGGATCCAATTATGGCAGATCCCAGGAGCCACCAATATAATCAGGCAAGAGTGAGTCGGCGTTATGATTAACTGTGAAGGCCACATACTCTCTGTGGCTGCTCCAGACAGCCAGCAGGCCTCCACCAACCGGGGTGGTTATGTGGCTCAGTGAGCCCCAGGGATCCACTCCCAGAGCAGGCCATTGGAGAGACCAACACAACACAACAAAACACAGCCCAAGTTTCAGATACTGCATTCAAGCCATGTTGTATTATGTACAAACTAATTCACTGGATGGCTTGCTTTTATAGGCTGCCTCATAGGGTGTGGTATAACATACCATTAACACTGTGAATTCCTTGAACAATGCTTATGGCACCAGTGTGTTAGGAGAACACACCTGCTTCTCTCTGTGTGCTTCACACCTTAACATCAGGATGAAGGCCTTACACCTGACAGTGAGACATTTTCAGATCTGGTCCAAAAAGAAAAATACATCAAACACCTAAAGTTCCCAATCAGAATAATTACAAAATAATAGCAGCTAATCCTTGCTGAAGGCAGTGTCATATCAGCTAGTAGGTTTTTGATGCTTATGAGTGAACATACATAACATAGTTTACATAAGCAGCACAACTGTCAGAGAACAGGGTAATTCTCAATCAAACCGTTTTCCAATGCTGCCAGCATCCACACATCCAACTGTGCATTTCACCATACTTTTAGCAGGAATACGATGCGTGCAAAGAAAAGTAAGCACGGGGATGGATGCAATGTGTTTTTTTCCCCCATTTTTCATTAAGTGCTGGGGGTCAAGTAGATAGTCAAGTACAGTCTAGTTCCTGGAGAACTGCAAAACATTCTCCTTGATAGCACATTGTCAGAAGCAGTTGAGTCAGAGACAGAAACAGATATATGCACCCATACTAGCTAACAAGGAAGATTTGGTCAAGAAGACAAAAAAAAAAAAAAAAAAANAAAAAAAAAAAAAAAAAAAGTTTTATTGCTTGTATGAAAAGCAGCCTGTATAATATTTTGATCTCATGTAAATGTTAACATATTGATTGTTTTCTTTTTTCACTCCCTTCAGGCAGCATGTGGTACACTTCTCTAAAGTGAAAGCAGCAAGGTGATCACTCAAATCATCACAGATCATCCAGTGCTAACAAGAAAGACACCTACAGACATGACACTGGGGTGAACAGCAGGATACAGTCAGAGTGGCACACACACATAGACACACATATACAAATAGAGGGCACTCAGCAGGCAGGACGCAGCTTGATCCAGCCTTAACTGTAACCTGTGTGGTGCTGCCGAAGACACTCACACTAGGACAACAACACATCTTTCCTCCTTTGCCTTCCTTTCTTTTACTTTACACTGAGCCACAGAGGTCTAGTGCTGCAGATCTCCCACTCTACCACAATCACACACACACTGATTGGTACTGGTCCTTATCCAAGAGGAAGCTACTCAGCCTTCAGCGTGTTCCAAATATTAACTCTGTGATCCAATTTGGATCTTCTTTTTATCCTGCTTTTTGTTTGCCTGTGTCCACATATGTGTGCATCTGTGTGTTTTAAAGTGTGTTCTGTTCGCCCAGTAGCACGAGCCAGCCAAGTCTCCTCTCCCCTCCCCAATGATTAATATGCAGGCTTATGTTGGAGCTGCAGGGACAGAGGGAGGTCGAGAGTGGAGATTTGTCTGTGGTTTAATTAGTGTGTTCCTGGCAAATTCTCCATCCATAATTATGGCTGGGGTTCTTACTGACCTTTCCTGTATTTTCTGCATGTTTGGCTTTTATCTGATCATGTTTTATTCAGAATCATTGTTGTGTACATTTTGTTCAGCCACTGTCTCCACTGCTGCACATAAAAAAAATAAATAAATAAAAAACACTTTACAGGATGGCCAAACGACACTTCTATTCTCTATCATTTCCCTTTGATTCTTTTCCCCCCACTCTCTGAAATTACAAGGCTCCACCATGAAGCGATGAGGCCAGTGTGGCACTGGCTAAGAGACTTGTCCAGAAGGCAAGCATCCATATTTATAAGCATGTCATTCTGTTTGCTTTCATAAAATTCAATTTTTGCACAGATGAAGGAAAAAAACATTGTAACAACATGTGAATAGCGTGCCAATGTCCCTGGATACCAAATGGATTAAAAAAAAAATGAATTTTTCCTCCAAGGTGTTCACTAACATCAGGGAGGAGGTGAAAGGAAAAGTGTGTGAACTCCACATTTCAGCTATAACGGGTTAAAGCACAGAGGAAAAAAAACCAGAGGAGTTTAAACTGACACACACAGGAGCCTGCGCATCAGTAAGCTTAATAACTATAATAATAAGTACCTTATTAGGGAATTAATTACTATATGTCAAACCAGGATGTGTATATTGAAAACACTGCAATACCACCACATACACGCACATTCACCAGACCACAAACACCACATCACACATTTTCAGTTAGCAAAATACAAAGCCAAGAAAAAACAAACAACTCGTCATCAAAATGTGGTGAACAAAACCTGACATACTCACATATCCAACCCATAAGCTGTGTCACTCTGCAAGTATCCATGAATGTAAACTGAAAGGACTTAACGCATGATGAACAGTCATAAGACTACACATACACACACACAGACAACAGACAGACAGACAGATACACACACACACACACACACACACACACACACACAACATAGCACACATAAGAGCAGAAGCAGCGCTGGGGGGATTTCGGCTGCCAGCTCCCCTGTAGGGAAGTGATGGCTTCCTGTTTGCAAACCTTTCTTTAGTGAAAATGCTTAAAACGGGCCAAACGAGAGCAGTGCTTATCCAGCAAAATTGCTGCTAGATGGAGCAGAAAGTGCACAAATTTTCTATGACACTCCAGTAATGAGGTTTTATATTGACCCAGGCACAGTGAGTGGAAGGGATTGCTGCTCCTCTTCTCCTAAACTCAGTCAGCTCGCCTAACCCTCTATTTGGGGCGATACCAATATGGGCTCACATATATCACTCAATCAGGAACATTCATCAAGTAATCGTGAATCTCCATTATACTGCTATTTTGTATGAAGATGATATAAAACCAAGCCTTTTTCCTTTTTAAGAATTTAGATGTCTTTTTAGGACATTTTAATGCCTGCTTGCATAATGTATTTTAATACATTTTAAGAAGCCTTGTGCTGGTTTACTTTTTTTGTTTGTTTTTTTTTTTTTTTGCCTGCTACAGTATGTTTAACTTTTATTGTTCACTGATAAAAGTAATGAATATTGTCTGAATGAACTGACTAGGATTGTTGGCTTTTACACAAAACTGTACAAACAGAAGTGCAGATGCTCTGATAACAGTGCATGCTTTCCGTTTGATCAGAATCTCCCTGAAGACATCTCTCTCCCAGAATCCTAAATGCCTGAGGCAGTGGCCCATGATGCTTGGCTCTATATCCTAGAGCTGGAGCGAGTAAAGGTCAGTGCCGGGTGTTTGTGGAAACCAGGAGAGTCGCTGATCTCACTGTGATCTCTGAAACACTTACTGTATTCAAAGCATGTGTGTTTTATCTAGCAACGCAACGAAACACTGGGATTCATGACTGCAGGAATAATGAATTAAAGATGAACAGAAAGTAGCAAAAAAAAAAAAAAAAAAANAAAAAAAAAAAAAAAAAAGACTAAAACCTACTGTATGTAATAGATGAAAGGCTCATATGTCATATGAGCAAAGCCACAGTACAACAGATGGCCAATATTTGAGAAATGTTTGACCAAAATCCAGAAATATTTTAGTGGAGAAACAATGAACTGGAATGGCTGCTTAATTTTAAGGTTTTTAAGTTGGCAAATTTTGTCTCCACAGCCTGGAAAAGAAGGCAAGAGGGTTTGTTTCTTTAATGTGTCTACTTGTGTGATGTTATGGATTTGATCTCACAAGTACGGTAAATTTTTATTTGCTCATTTGTTTTGTTTGACGAGGTTTAGTAGCACTGTATCTGTGGAACTTGTACCATACTGGATCTGGTATGTGTGAGAAAATGGTGTCTTGTAAGCCCACGTGAACTGGGCATAATATTGTATATGCATGACACAATAATAAAAAATTAATTCACTCGTTCATTCATTCATTCATTCATTCATTCATTCATTCATTCATTCACAACACAGACTTGGAACTCTCACTAGCAATATTTTTCCATGTCCATCAGGATGGCATGAGCCATGCTACTTTAAGTAAATGCATCACCAGTGAGTTTTTGCAACGTCTGCAGTATCTGAGTGAATTAAAAATGCATGCTTGGATGGAAATAATTGTGGTGTTACATCAGTGATAATTATTATCGTAAAGGGGATCACGTAGGCCTATCACTTTTAGAGAGGAGAATTGTTTTTAATAATTGCCTTTCTAAAAAAAATTGTAATGCTTCAATAAAAATGCTGTCTGGATGGAGTTTAGCCAATTTATCCCCGTTTTCTCTGTTTGAGGTGCCATGATTTCGTCTGTGCTTTCTGGCAAACATAAGCCTCAAAGGCCACTCACAATGCATTAAGAATGTTTTCTTTTTGACAGACATCAAAATGTGACCTTTAAATGATTCTTGCTATCAGGGAAGCTCAACAAGAAAATCAATAGGATGCAGCTGGAGAGGAGGGATTAATGCGGGGCAAATTGATCATTCCATTTCATTTTCGTCTTGATTTGATGTGCCAACCACACACACCTAATCCCACCACAAACTGCTTTTAACACTTTACAAGTGAATCTTTTGGCCAGAAAAATACAAGGAGCTCAACAAGCTTCTCAGTTACAAAAACGATAAGGCGGGAGCATGAGCTTTCACTGACAGTTAACCTTAATAATGGAAAGCAGTTCTTTTTTTTTTGTATTCCTCTTCTCTTTGCTTTTTATAGAGTGCCGCACTGCTGTTGCTTCTGTTCACCATAGGGAATACAAGATGGCAAAGCTCACTGTTTATTTCACACAGTTTATGGGTCCATCACACTGCAAAAACAAATACATTAATCATCAGAACACATTGATAGATCGTTAATTATTGTACCTCGCTGTTGATGTCACACGTTGTTGAATCCTTTCATGGATAATCAGAGCACTTTGATGGAACTTTATTAAACAGACTTCATTTACAAAGCTATGTCTGGACGAGCAGGCATTGAATCAGAGAGATAAAAGACAATATTTTCTTTTAAAGTATTATTCAGTAAATATTAAAGGGAATATCTGCCACGGAAGAACTATTTTCCTGTGTCACTTCCTGTACGGAGCTGAGATTGGGAGCATATTACCGCTGAAATGCCAGAGCTCGACAGATAACTACGATAACAAAGATAACAAATCTGGAAAATGAAAAATGGCACTTCTCTTCTACAAGGAGATACATCAGTGTTTATTAAATCAATGCCAGACAGAGGAATCTGAAGGTAAAATAATGAACCACTTATAAATGATCTTTGCTTCGCTGGGTCCTACCTGATCGGGGTGCTCAGGGACTACCAATGCGAGGCATATTAGGAGAGGTCTATTAATCCTAGTGCTTCTCATAGCTGACTATAAAATGTGTGAGTCCTCTGTGACTTACTAGGCACATTCTTTTTAATTTTTCAACATACAAAAAAAAAGTCAGCCGCACAGCTCTCATTGATTAGGTGTGAAAGTTTGGGTTGTCTGTGTATTTCTGCTGGTACAGTGTAGATATTTCATTATGGTGCTCTGGGACACACATTAGCGGCTCTGCTACCTTTTGCACGGCATCCATGGCAACGAGGGAGGCCTCTCTGCCTGCAGAAATGTGCTTTTAATTGAGTGACATCTAATCAAGCAGTGAAATACAGCCGTGGTGTTAACAAAACAGGTCGACAAGGGACAAGGACTACTAGCTGCAATCACCAATAAAGCACAGCATTTGTGGTGCTGACCAACACAAATCAGTCTGGTTTTAATGAACAAAATTATGGGGTTGGGGGTATTCTTTACAAGATCCTTGGGTGAATGTGTGACTGGGTATGATGAGCCCTTCATAGGATTACACCAGCTAGGGGAGGAGGAATTTCTTTGATGTGCTAAAACGGAAAGACAGAGAGGCCTCACAAAGCAATGCCTTAACACATATTAAACGGCGTCTTTGCAAAATTTTTCACCATCATCTTTGTTTTTTATCTTGCTGCACAGTGTGCCAGGTTTGGCTGTCTTCTATTTTTCTCCTTCACATGGCTTGTGGCTTGACTGAAAAACTATTTCTTCCTCATTATCAGATGTTAAATCAGTGCATACAGGGACACCATCAACTCCCCTCGACCTAAAAATCATGCGCGCTGACAGCCCTGTGTAGTGACATTCATAGATAGAGGGGTAAAGAAAAAAGTCTCAGTAAATCTCCTGTCTGCACTTTGGGGAATCATTGGAATTCATGATCTTTTCTCAGTATGCTAACAATAATCTTCTGCTCGCTCTGTCTCGCACATCACCAGGCATAGTAAACACTTGTCTTCAGCGACTCTCTGGCAGCACCAGCTTCTTCTCAACATGCAAATTTCAAGGCCGTACCCTGCTTTGTATGACAACTATGTCCTCAACCTTTTCCACACTGCTTTTATACAGCTGGCTGATGAATCCATTGCTCATGAGTGACAAACCTGACACTTCACTCTCACAGAGGATGTTACTTTAGTACGTCACTGAGCTTCAAGCAACTGGCAAACTGACTGTTGCCATTCTTGCTGTAGATTAGATTGACTCTCTAAGTTACATTTTAAGGTTTTCTACATATTACAGCTATACAAATACTCCATTCCAGGAACAACTCTGGACCCTCTACAAGAGGAAGTTCAGGATGCTTTCGTTAAGCAGGGTATAACAAATGTTTCCACAGTAAAATCTGCTGGATAACTAAAATGCAACCCAAGTGAAATTTGTTTGTGTTTGTATAGTCTGCTATGTGCAGAACTGCAAAGGGAGCTCTTAATTGGAAGCACCTTATACAGATGAGACAAAATGTGGATCTTAAGTCCTTAGTTTTTGCTTTACTAATAACAGAACTGTTGTCAGATGAATTTGTTAGTGTATTTTAAATCTAATGGTTCTAAATAAGGCTGTGGTGGTGGTTTGTCAATGGGCATCTGACTGATCAGCTAATCCTTTGTTGTTTTTCATGACATGAGAATACAATTACATAAATAAATGTATTAAGATCCCTCATTATCAGATGTTAACTCAGTGCATAGAGGGACACCATCAACTCCCCTCAACCTAAAAATCATGCATGCTGACAGCCCTGTGTAGTGACACAGGCACATGATGACAAACAGTGTCTTGCTGGAATAGAAGGAGTACAAGTGAAGAAAAATGAACACATGACCAAACTCCAATACACTGATTATTGGGGCCACACTGGGGTCAAGATGTTTTGTTTTACATGTACCAAACATTCACCTAATTTTATGTGGGTCAGCTGTGGCACAAGTTAAAAAAAATACAAAAAACAAAACAAAACAAAAAAAAAACAAACGTGTTGACAACAACCCTGCTTTGGACAAAATATTGGCAATAAATTACCTGAGTGGAGTGTGTGGTTATATCTTCATATTTCTTCATTAACATTAGGTCAGACATCTAGTGATTAATTTGTGATTGCAATCATATTTTTAAGGCAGTGCTTCTTATCATACTGATGGTAATATAGAACCATTTCATCTGTCTCACCTCCAGCTCAAAGCTTTGATGGTGTCAAGTGTTAGACAGCAACCAATTAAAATAAAATCACTCAAACAACTGGGGGTCAGATCTCAAGATGCTCCCAATCAGTCATAATTTCCTGTTGTTATGCTGCATTTTAACCACTAGCGATTGGAGTCTGATAAGCAATGAGTATAATGGACAGTGTATCCCGATGAGCAACTACATCTCATAAAAGATCAACCCCAGTGAAAACTGCACTTTCAAAACACTATGTGTATCTGTCTTGACTGTGGACAAGGCAGGTGACCCCTGTGAGAATAGCCATTATAACCTGAAACAAATAAGGTAACAAGAGGCCCAACACCTTTATTAATACTTCTGCCCGCAACATTGCATGGGGTGGAATATCTCTGCTAGTTTTAAGGAATGCAGAGGCTGGGAGATGACAGGGATGGCATGTGTGGGGTCTGGCAGGACGAGGCAGCAGTCCTGATAGAGTTTCTGTGCACGTTCTACTCTGTTAGTCATTACTACGTGCAGACGAGGGGTGATGTTTACTCTGCTGAGACAAGCAAGTCTACTGCTCTGGGTTGCAACCTTGTGACTCCCGTTTCCCTCTTGCTGCCAGCTCTCCTAGCGTCTAGCCCTGGCCCTGCCACTCTGTGGGCTTACTGGCCTAACGCTACTCAATGCCTATTGTCCACCAGGACCAGGTTTTTGGACTATATCTGGCAAAGGGGATGACGCATTTCCGCACATATTATCTGACTGGTGCACATTTCAAGGGATGTGCAGTCAACATTTCAGGAAATAATAGCATAAATATACACAAGGGATGCGATACCACTATATATTGCTCTAGTGACATATTTTCTCCTTCTGTTTTGCAGTGTTTTGACTCGCAAGCATTCCCCTCACCCACACACACATAAGAAGGAGCGAGAGAGACGGTGACAGAGACTTACTGCAGTACACAATCTGTGAAATAGGGAGTTGTAATCCTTGGTAATAGAAAAAAAAAATCAATGGAAATATGGTTGGATGGTTTATCATACAAAGATGATGAAAAGAAATTAGAAAATATTAAAAGAAATTATAATGTGAGCAAACACAATTCACAATTTGTTTGTGTAAAGCTAATGGCTCAAGGACAGAGGAGGTAACCGAGCACAGAAAGAAACAAGTGTGAAATAAGAAAAAAGGTCACAAATTAATAGAATGCAACAGTCACAGCAGAAACAATTATGATAGTAAACAAAAAGGAGAGAAAAGCAGCCAAGAATTCAGGAGACAGAAGAAGTCGTCTCTGAACAAAATAGTTAATAGATAAACGCAATGATTATGATACATAATGGGAAAAGGAGAAAATCAATCAGAAAGCATCAAATAAAAAATGAAATGATTACCAAGCTTATGCAGGAGGTCAGGGGGTCAGAGGTCAAGTTCAATATAAACAGGGAAACCATTATGGCGTCTGCACGGATGGCTCTGGAAGAAATAAAGCAAGGAGGTGATGTAAGTACACTTCACTGTAAGTGCTGTTTAAGTTCCACATCTACTTGACAATATGTAGCACTCAAATATTAATGTGACACAATGCTGTCGTAAGCACTGATTCACAGCAGTGTACAAATGAGTGAAGCTCGGTTTCCTTAAGTGGTGATGGGCTACTTCAGGCTTTAGTGAATCACACATACGCGCACACACACACACACACACACACACACACACACACATTCCAGCCCTTTAAAACAACAGAAGTCTTTTTTTATCATCTTATACACTACCTAGACCATAAATTAAGTGTTTGCTCATTTCAAAACCTCTCAGCAAAATTAGGTAGACTAAGCAAGACACCAATGTAATGCTGTAACATCATTTATGCTTTATATTTCATGCCTTCATACCCACCCCTACCCCTGCGCTTACACACAAACCAAATTCTAAGCTTACACACTGTGTAGACGCTACTAAGACAAAGAGGCTGTTTGATTTTTTTTTTTGGAGAGAAAAAGAAACCTATAGTAGCCAAGAAAACAGTCTGTGACGCTTCAACATACCCGAGACAACAAAGGTATTACTCTTTGCCAAAAAATTACACAAATGGCTGTGCATTCACTGCAGAAAGTAGCCATTGCTTTAGCTCTACACAATTTGTCATGCAAAAAAAATGCACATTAATTTATTTGATACTGTTAGTCTAAAGTGAAGAATATAAAATACAGTACATAAACAAAACACCAAAAATCATTTTTCTTTCCAAATATGTGTATGTTTTTTAAATTGTTTTTATTTTGCAAGTGTCCACATACTTGCTCTGGAGACTTCCCCACATATTGTGCTTTGAACATAATCTTTTGCCTCTGAAAGTAATTCTCTCAACTGTTTTCCTCTCACAACACATGCGCTCTGTTTGCTATCGATGACCACAAGGTCACTTCATCTCCACATGTGGCCTCTGTGACTCACAAGTGGATACAAGGAAAATCCAGGTCCTGGCATTTTGAAAATAAATTATTGTCCATGCAGAGTTAAATGCCAGCATACAATGGATGTAATAACATGGCACTACAAATTTTATATTGGAGACAAATGAAAAACCCAATAAAACACCATCTCATCTTTTGCATAAAAGGCTTAGGCTGATGATTCATTTTTAATTAAGGCAAACAAACTGTATTTGCTTGTGAACTATTAGTGAATCACATATTTTATACATTGTTAAAAAGGCAAACCACCCCCCTGGATTTAAAGTCCACTGAGAAGTCTTTACGGGGACTGTTAATGTTTCATTGTCAGCCAGAAACACAAAATAGAAATGATTTCACATGCAGGAAGCATGTTACCAAATCCTTGTCACAGCCTAAGCTTGAAATCCAAACAACAGTTATATGAGACAATATTCTGTGCACATAAAACCCTCAGGCAACGTATCACTATTGAAACAAGAACACAAACACTTTTGAAAATGATCCTTGGGTTTATTAGTGTGTAGTACTTTAAGAAGATCATGGAGAAAATGTCAGATAAGTGCATTTTGAAATCATTTTATTGCACAATGAAATACGCAAAAAAAAAAAAAAAAAAAAAAAAAAAAGCCGAAGGGTTGGGGAGATGCTTTGGAAGACTCCTGTGTCTGCATGTGATTAGTTCCACCACCTAAGATAAAGCATGCAGAGCAAATGTAACCTCATCATAATCTATGTGTCACAAAGGCAGGGAAACACTCAACCAGAAAACAACAACTGCTATACGGTATAGCCTACCACTGTGACAGTGTCTAGCGTAAACCATAGTCCTGCCAGTGTTCTCCACCCATCATTAATTGTCTGATCATTGTGGAACTGAAAACAGCACGGGTTTGAGCAGACGGGAGATCTCACAGGTATTAGCTGCTAATTGCCGTCAAGCAAACAAACAGCATTTTGTGGAGAAAACAATCTATATTAATTCCTTCTATTCTTCCCTGAAGAATACACACATTGGAACTTCTTGGGCACACAAGACAAATGCTTATACCATAATTACAACTAATTGTGCAAATAATTGCAAAGTTCTTGTACAACCTACACCCACAATAAAACAAAAGCAATCTATGTGGCTCTTGGCTGTGAAATTGAAACAGTCCCCTTTCTCTTTCTCTCACTAGTCTCTGTCTTTTGCTAATTCAGTCACTAGCTGCTCTCTGGTACAGACTGCAAAAGTGAAAGGAGTGGGAAGAAGTTGAAGGAGGCTAATGACGGATTCGTGGACGCTCTGAATGTAGATGTGCTGTTCCACTGTTTGACATCTCCCAACAAAACATCTGAAAAGCTTCAAAGCTTTATGGCTGGGAATATGTCTTTTGATTATATCGGTCTTCTTTTTTGAAAGATGAAAACTAGAAAGAAACAAAACATCACCTGTAAATCGAGATAGCCCTGTGCAGCGGGTTTCACACCTAATCCCTTTCATTTCAGGTCAGGGAAATATTAGTGCTTTCTCACTGCTCAGACGGTCAAAGCACATTTCAAAGAATTTCTGTGCTTCTCCAGCAGAAGGATTGGGGGGGGGGGNCTATAGGGGAGTAGGAAGCTCCGGCAATCCCCCATCTATTACAGATGAACCAATCATCAAAGACAAATTACAGTACACTTCACTGGGATATGCTAATTTCAAATTAGATACAAGTCATCAAGAGATCAGCAGTGCAATATTTTACATCTACAAACTGAAAATGGTTTTAATACCAATTTATGGCAAGATAAAAAAAATGGAAGAAGTTGAGCTGTAATAGGTGAAAACGATAAGACATGATAAGACTACAGTTAAACATAAAAACATTACATTTCAGTATTCTAAATTTTAGATTGGGAATCACTGGTCAGTTAATTCATTTTATAGACTGATTTTGTGATACAAAAACTACATTAAGTCTTTCATCTGACTAAATCATTCTTAAACAAACACACTAAATATATTTAGATACTTAAATAAAAAAGACTGATCTTGTCTAACAATATTTTAAAAGCTATATAATGTAGGCCTTCAAATTGTGCTTCAAATGACCACATATTGATTTATGAAGTTACCTCGCCTGACCAGCATGGATACCACTTGTCTTCCATCATTGTTCTGCCGAGGTTTCCATAGCTGATTTCAGGAGGAGGTCTGCCAAAATGCAGTTAGTTTAAACAATAGAAACATAGACAGACAATTACCCAGTCCTAAGGGAGCCACAGACTAAAGAGCTGGTCAATATTTCTGTGCAACATATGCATCAAAATGGCTGGGTCAGCTCCAGCACCTCGCTGCTCACTCCATTCTCTTCCTCTAAGTGCCTCTTTTCCCAATCTATGTCCGTGGGAAGTACAATCACCATATCACTGAGGTGTGAATAAGGTGATGAATTTACCCTCACGTCTGACACCTGATACGTAAAAGGACGGCATATGTTCAGAAGCAATGAGTGGTACTTTGACAATGTCAATATTTCTCTCAACCTGCAGAGTAGGCATATAGACTAATGACAGAGTGAGCATATCAGCAAATGAGTGCACAACAGGAGCAGAGGACTGGAGGGAATTAATAGCTTCAACAACAAATGACCTGACAGGACAACTACAAACACACAGACAGACAAAGAGGCCTGAAAATGTACACGCACAAATACACACTTACATACGCATACCGCCATGCACACACGCACACTGTCACATACAGCACCACAGGGTAATGTTTCCAAAATCCAGCAGAGGACACTGAGATGAAAAGCAATATTTGAACCCATGCTGTTGTCTTTTTTGGGACTAGAGACCAATCTCCTCTGTGCTTATCAGTCACAACAGCCTACTTTATTTAAGGCATTTGTGAGGTATTTAAGGTGCTCTACAGAAAATACAGTACATCTTACTTTTGCCTCATTTGATGGTCCCTGACACCCTCCACCCCCACCCTTCTCAATTCTCACACACCCACATCTATCCCCCAGCATAAGGCTTATCATGAAAGCACAACAAGGATATATTGTCAAGACTGGTTTTCAGTAGTCCTGATTAAAGAGGCTGACTTTTATTCTTTCAAGTACACCCTTCCTCTTTTCCCTCTCACATGGTACACAAGGGTGCCATTCTGGTGGCTGTGGAATTCATCCATTCATCATTCTTCTCACCTATGAAGCAAAACACACATATATCAACTAGAGCTGCCCTCCCTCTTCTCTAAATCATGCTTTGTTCGGTTGTGTATGAGGAAAACGGTCTCATTGTTGGGTATCAACTGAGCAAAGGAGAGCGATGCAAAAGAAGAGCTGCAAGAGGTGTAATGGGTACACTGCACTCAAGAGATACATTTTGAATTTGACAACTTAAAGATAAAATTTTAAATTACTCTCTGATTTTTCCCTGTGATATATAGTGAATAACAAAGTAAATTTGATTAGTATTTCAGTTGTATATTTGAGCTAACTCACTCCATAGTCCAAAGTCCCTCTATTTAAAGATTGTGTACCATTTATGCATTATCATTCATGAACCTATACAAACAGCTAAGGTCTGCGAGCAAAGAGGAAATCATGATATGACTTTTCATTATGTAATTCTTGAGGATGAGTAACCTGGAGATTAGAGAGTGTGTTTGATTTTTCTAAAGTTTTATGCTTGCCTCAGATAATTACAATGGCATGTGTTAGGGCCATATAAGAAGAAAAAAAATAAATGTGGGGGGGGGCATTATTTTGAGTTTTCAAACTTGCAAATTTTCCAGTTTTAAAACTCAACAATTTGCCAGTTTTAAAAGTCTGTATGCTTAGAATAATTTGATGATTTTGTGCTAAATGCACAAGTATTTCTTTATTGCTAAATGATGGAAAGGTATAATTTAATAAGGTCATGTACTGCAGGCATAGTCACAATGTGAGGCGGTTTGATTCCTGTTCTCATTATTTTCCCTTTTTCATTATTAAAAAAAAANTCACAATGTGAGGCGGTTTGATTCCTGTTCTCATTATTTTCCCTTTTTCATTATTAAAAAAAAAAAAATTAAATTAGCTAACTATAAAGACAGAAATCTCTGTCTGTGGCAACAATATCTCTAGAATCCAACACTGTATGAAGTTTAAATTCAGCAGGTTCATTGCTCAGGACCCAAGGACATGCAGTGTCGCGTGTGAAGTTGTTTGGATGAGTAGTTCTCGAATTGACCTGTGCCGCTATAAAGTAGTCCGGGCGGCAGTTATGCTCCAGGCACAGCAGCAGGATACGCTCCAGGCACGGCAGCATATGCTCCGCTCCACGGGCACTTAAGGCAGGCTGCGGCGCACACCATAAAGTCGTATAAACCATAAAGCACATTTTGAACGGGCACTGCACTAGTTATTTTAAAAAAATAAAAAAGAAGACAATTCCTGCATTAAAGGAATGAACATATTATTATACATTTATACATTATGCTGTTTCATTTTAACTGTAATATGCTTTATGTTCATTGCTTTTCCTCTGGAAAAGTATAATGTAATAAAGTCATGTACTCGCAAAAAAAACAAAAAAACAAAAAAAAAAACCTCACAAATTTGCCAGTTTAAAAACTCACAAATTTTCCAGTTTAAAACCTCACAAATTTGCAAGTTTAACAGCTTACAAATTTGAGAGTTTTTAAACTGGCATATTGTTTTGTTTTGTTTTGTGAGTGCATAACTTTATTACATTATACTTTTCCATCGGATTTAGCAATAAAGAAATACTTGTGCTTTTAGTGCAAAATCAGTGAATTATCATAAACACACGGATCATCGAATTATCATAAGCATATAGACTTTTAAAACTGGCAAACTTTTGAGTTTTAAAACTTGAAAATTTGTGAGTTTAAAAACTCAAAATAATGCCCCCTCATTTTTTTTTTCCTTCTTATATGGCCCTANAAAAAAAAAAAAAAAAGATTCACAATGCTAATAGATGTTTCAATGACAGGTCCAGGGACAAGTTATGATTTTAGTCATACAATGCAATTTTTAATAAATCTGAAAATACAATTCCCACCACTTCAACCTAGTATATCATAAGAAAATGTTCTATTCCTCTGAAAATCAAAGAATACCTCAGCATCATTACAAGACGTTCAGCAGAGCATTTACCTCAGCTGGACATCTTGTTCCAAATAGATGGAGCATGTGGTTTCCATACTGTATGTAGGAGTTAATTATGGTGGGATTATTTCCCATTTCTTTATTACCCAAGCAATTTCTCTTGCATTATTTCTCTACCAACAGGATCCAGGGCATGTTTTAATCATACTGGACAGTGCATCTTTGTTCAGTGTCACAAACGCTAAAACTTCTGCAGAATAAAAAAAACTGTCTTTGTGCAAATATCCTTGACATTTTAATGAAAAGAAGATGTTTACATGTTTTTTTTCTGGTAAAGGGGCAGTAAATTGCCTACAAAAAGGAGAGCCTATCTTCTAAGGCCTGTTAGATTGCTGTGTATGTAGCTGTGATGGGCCAATGGTACGCAATAGTGGGCTCTGTCCTTTAATCTCTAATCCTTTCCTCTCTTTCAGCTGCAAGGAGGAGGAGAGCGTGAAGATCAGAAAGCAGAAAGAAGGTATCCTTTCACAGACATCTGCCCATGCAATGCCACTCCTCCTGTCCTATACTGAAGCTGTCACTAGTGGTGTCTGGGGCCATGAGGCAGGCAATTTTAGAGTTGTGGTGTGAATCGATACCCAATCACATCACGTTTGCAGGCAGCGCATCAACCTGAAGAGGCCGTAGCGCAATTTACAGCATATTGTTTTTGGCCCTGGGAGCAAACAGGCACTGGCAGCAATAGAAGCATCATGGCAAAGTGAGACAAGGTCTTATCGTGGCCATAACTGCCTTATCTCTGGTCACAGAGGTACTCATGCTAAACACTAAAGCCAAGCAGGCCTCAGAAATACACGACACATTATACAATTACACATTATGCTGTTTTATTTTAACTGTAATATGCAGTATGTTCATTCCTTTAATGCAGGAATTGTCTTCTTAACCAAGAGTCTTTGGAAAACTAACGGGAAATTACCCATCTTGCAACCTGTCTAGCAGTAGTTCCTACATTGCATATACAGTATTTTTCATATAGTGTATGTTTTCTGTATATAAGGTGTTCACATTTGAAGGAAAAGCCAGGTGCAATACTGTGGTATGTTCTACAGTCTACAGTTCAAACACAAATCAGTCTTCGATTTTAAAACCTCACAGTGCTAAAGCATCTACAGAAAATGCACAGATTCAACTGTGATTTGTTGCTGTGTCAACTTAGACAAAAAATTCTGCTCCATCTTTGATATTTATGTACATGAGCGTCAAATTATGTCAGAACATAATAAAGCCAGAATGAGCATGTACCAGGAGAAACATCAATGCAGGTGTTATTTGAAGGTACAAACTCCAGGAGGTACGACAAGCAAATCATTCAGAACAAAACCTGTAATGTTTATGTGTGAGCGGCAACTTGTATCTTGTCATTCCAACAAGTGGTCTCCACACACACCTGCAATCATTACCTTCACACAGCAGGATTGCCACTGAGGAACACACTGCCATGCTGTGAGCCCAGTGTGTTGCATGGATAAGAGAGTCACTGGGTATTCTCTATAAAAAAAAAAAAAAAAAAAAAAAAAAAAAANCCAAAAAAAATAATGTGTGTGTGTGTGTGTGTGTGCGTGCGTACAGGTATGCCCACAGTATATGTAGTATGTGTGTGTTCTATTTACTAAAATTTGTCAATGTAGTAAGTAATGTGAATCTTGTTTCTTTATTTTTATATTACAGTAAGAGGAGCAGGCATATGGTTCCTGTTTTCAGTGGAGGTGTGTGAGTGGCTTACATGGTGGTGGTCCACTGTTCTTTATTGTTCCATCAGTAATCTAATCCAGAAGGCACAACAGGAAACAGGGCTATTATGGGTAAAAAATGAAAGACGTATCACTACTGTTTGATTGATGCGCCTATTCCCTAGGGGGATAAGCCACTACTTCACTCTGAACAACTGCGACTGACACAGTATGTTGTACCTGAGATGGTTGTTATGGCTACGTAATTCTCTTAAAATGATGCTTTTATTCAGTACAAAAACAACACAAGCATGTCAAGGGCAATGCTGCTAAAACATTTCCTGTGCAGCTCAGCCAAACATTCGCTTTACTCTTATTTTTTGACTTGTCTTTAAAGTACCAAACCGGTGGTTTTGAACATTTGAGCCCAATAAATACCATCCGCAAACACATTACATTAATGCTAACCACTTTCCAAAAAATGCCACTGAAGTGGTACATTTTCGAATAGATTTTTCTCCCTTCTAGGCAGCCATTCGTTTCAGTTCATTCCAATGCACCATAAAAATCAACTTGAAAAGACTGGAAACGTGTTTGGAAAATGGCTGTAGCGTAATGTGCATGCAGGTAGTATTTATTGGGCGTAAACATGCAAAATTAACAGTATTGTCCTTCAAGGTACCCACAAAAACATATATGACATACCATATAGGACAAGAATGTGCAGTTAATTTCCTCATTCTCATCTTCATGGGACTGTTATCACCTAAGAGAGTCAAGTAGGGGATCCTATGAAGATTTGCATATATGTTAGTTCTTGCAAGAGTGGGTCAGAGGCTGAATCCTGGCATTTCCGTTTAGAGATAGCAATAGCTAATATCTTGACACTAATTAGAAGCTGTCAGTTCTGTATTTGAAATGCAATCAATACATTATTTACACTATTGCACAATGTGTTTGAGGAGCAAGGACAGTGTACTATTAAATGCAACTAGTATTTCTAGGTTTTCACAAACAGCCTCTTTATTATCATTCCACAGCACATCCCTCATTTACCATTACAGACGTTCTTCATAGAGATCAGTATGCATATAAAACATACAAATGTGAATTTTCATCATATCCTCATGCAGGGCATATTAATCAGTATAGTGCATCCCCTGCCAACCAGACCTCATCTATATTCCTGCAGGCTTATTACAAGGGAAGCTGCTGGTGATAAAGCAGGATCGATATGCAGAGCTGGTAAAAACACAGCAAGTACAACAGCATGGCACAAAAGAAAACAGGGAGGAGGGGAAGTGAGAGAAAGATGCCTGGTAAACCAAGCTTAAAAATCATCATCCCTGGCATATTGATGAGAGGAGACAAAAATGAAGCTTTGTCATCTTGTGTTGTAGTACAAAGAAAGCATGATATTCATATGTGATACACTGTAAACCTAGGTACAGCGCTTAGTGCTGAGCTAAAAATATTCATTCATAGGAATTCAACAAAACACTGCTACTTTAAAAGTGAATGAACAGCACAGCATTAATAAGCTAACCATCAAGGTACAGTATATTTCTTTTTTTATATCAACAGAAAGAAAATCTGCTTTGTCGTTCATAGTTGCAAAGATTTTTTGACTGCAACAGTCTAGCTGTACTATAACTGCAGCTGTACTATAACCTGGGATTCACTGCTTTTAAATATTTTTTTGACAGGTAAACCTGGGAAGGCATCAAAGATTTTCTCTCTGGCATATCTCAAAACTGCCACAGAGAATTGAGTGACAACTTTATTTCTCATCTGTTACGTAAATCAAGGAAATACTGTGAAGTCAGCTCTACAAACTACAAAATTCTGTATGCTTTGTAAGCTTTGAAGGATTTCTTTAACAAAGTTTCACACAAGAGCGAGAGAAAAAGTAATTTCTTTGACAGGCAGACATTATGTGATAGAGGAGATGTTTCACTGCATTAAAGAATGGGGCTCCAAACAACAAAGAGATAGTAGCTGTTTAAAAGGCCAATTTTCCAGTCCACATTGTCATTGTCACACTCTTAACTCCAAAGGCAGACATGCACTCTGGCATCAAAGGCCATTGATTTTCTAATCAAGAGCAAACTATGATTAAGGCATATCTGCCCCCTTATCTTTCCGTTTAAAATCCTCCTTTCTGGATTCAATTTGACTTTGGCTATTTGCTGCTGAGGAGAATCAGGACAGTCAAAGACAAAGACACCTTGTAGAGACAACGGGTGGTGTCATGAATGATTAAGGCTAGTGGAACAGAAAATGATCATGCATCGTCCCTCTCCCTGGGTTGAACTGTCAGTAAAGGTTTGTACTGTTACCATGACTGGGAGCTTATTTATTAATGCCACAAAACCTGCAAATGCTGCTCAATAAACCTATCATTTGCCACTAAAATGCTAAAACAAAAGTTTATAGTAGTTGATTGGGATCTGTAGTGCCGGTGGCATGAAGCACAGCCATTGCTCAGTCTTGACTGGAGCTAAGACAATTCACACACTGGTGCTGTATAGACTCGTACCTAAATAATCTCTTACATTCCACGACGGGTAGCAATAAACAATGTTTAAAAGGCTGGGCAATGAAACCTCCCTTTCTTTTACCTTGATAACATTAAGAATAATACCACACAGCAGAAATGATTGACCCTAAGGGTGCGCACACTCATTTCTTAGCAGACTTCAATTATCCAACATTCTCACCTTGTCTGTCTTCCTATGTATATGTTTGCCTTTGTTATAAACTTGCCTGAGGATGGGGATTAACTTCAACCCCTCTCTATAAACTTGGTTTGTACTTTAGGTTTAACTGTCCTTTAGGACCAGCCAAGAGCTCAGTATCGTAACAATGCCTCAAACCATCATCTGTCTCGCTCTTTTTCACTCACCCACTATTTCCTCATTCCAATTCAGACCATAAACATTTAGCTTTGGGGAAATGTATCAAAGACAGATGGACATCATCAGTCCCTGATCTTCAGGCAATTGCAATTCACATCAACATGCGATGCAATGTGTTGGGCTGTTAAAACTACAGTACTTATTTATGGTGAAATAGACAGGCAGATGGACAGAGAGAGAAACAGACAGACAGACAAATTGATATCAACTGTAAGACATTCAGTTCCCTATATCTATGATGAATAGGGGTCATTGTGTTACAGATGTTCATGCTAATTACTCCAGTTTTATGAGTTATTACTCCAGGTATAATCTTCTCACACAGCCAAATAAGGACACTAATTTCCAGATTTATCATTTCTATCTAAGAACACCACGTGTTCATCAGAGCTTAGACAAGACTTTACTCATTGTAATTGGAGGATCAGTTCTGGTGTATTTCAATCTGCAAATGCCTTTTCTCAGATTTACAGATTTCCACTCTAGTATCAAAACTGTTCCCTCAACCCTCCAAATCTGTGATGTTATGTTAACTGAAGTGGTGGTGAACAGGCTATCCATCCTGAGTGAGCTGAGAGAATCAAGGGACGTCTGTTCTGTGGCACAGCAAGAGCCAGCTCGTAAGAAAGAGAAAGTAGGAGGCCGCTGTTGGGTGCATGTATCCTCTGCAGACAGATGGTACAACAGAGAGAACTAGTTTTGTTCGCTACATATTTTCCTCTCTTATGGATGCCAACATATGCTCAATGAATGTGTCTCTCTACAGAGCTTAGAGACAGGATGATCACCGTTTGCACACTAATAGATTTTGTTTATCTGAATACTGAGAGCAGTAAACGTCAGTAAGATAAAGACATTACAGCTTTTCAAAGCCTCTGCAATGGTATTCCTCTACAGTCCAACAGTCATCTGAATACAAAACCCTTTAATGTAACACACAGGGTGCTCCTTTTTGAAATATTCTCTGAATTATTAATCATTAACAAGCCTAACATATGACTTTTACATTTTGTCAATTAAGTCAAGCTTGAAGTAGTTCTAAAAATGATTCTAACACCAGTCAGACTGCTCATTTTGGCTTTCAGCTGGAGAAAGGCAGAGATATGTAGCTCTGTCATATCCATCATCAGGCTGCTGAACTATTACAGGCTGATGATTATTTCTACCTATCTCTATCAGCTGAACACTATGTACCCATGTAACCTGCTATTCGCTGTGGCTAGATTTGTGTTTTCTTATGGAGAGGTTTCTGTAGATTTTAACCTTAATCCTATCACCTAATGTGGAGGCACTGATCCGCACCTGTCTTGAAGGTTATCTGTGCATTTTTCACACCCACAGGCATTCATTATTTACATAGCTGTTCCCCAGAGGCACCAGCCACCACAGGAGGTGTAGATGGGAAATTTACCTCCCAATCTGCCAGCGACACATCCATATCTATACTGCATGGCTGACTGACTAAGGAGGATGCAGTGTCAGGATTATCAACCTTCCCTAGAAACTTCATCATCATCGGCATAGGCAGCTGTGGAAATGGCATCAGGCAGGGATGCTTGTCTTTTAAATCAGGGGTTCCCCAGCACTGGAGCCTCTAGGGAGGCATTTTTAGAAAAACAATGTTTCTCCATGCAACTAGAAAACAAATCACAATGTAACAATTCCAACACTAACACTCATTAAGAGCAGCCTTGAGGATATTTATCTAAAAAGGAGTATGACCTGAAACTTTCATTCAAGTGAAATTTAAAAAACATCTTGTAAAGGTCTTATATGTGGCTCTAATTTGCAGATCTCTTTGACTAGAATGGACATCCTGTGAATAAATATCATGCTATTTATCCTGAGGAGACAGGAACAGACTAAAAGGATGTCAATGGCAGTGTTGTGACTGCATGCAATATATGCTAATAACATATGTTTGGTCAATGTCTAAATCAGTCATTCATCCAGCATCCACACAGCCATGTGGAGTAAGATAAATGTAATAGCAGTTGGATGCAGCAATTTCACAGCCTTATCCCATAACCCCCCGGATAATTAATTCTAATGATACTTTTTGTCTGCAACACCCATCATGATAAACGCCAATACAAACCCTACTCATATGAATGTGCTATTGAGCATAACGTTGACCGTTCAAGACCCCCTGGACCTCTGAAGACGTGTGTGAAAAACACCCTTAACGCTAACGCCAGCCCTTTCGTGCACAGGGCTCATTTGATATAAGCGTGACAGGGGTNCCCTTAACGCTAACGCCAGCCCTTTCGTGCACAGGGCTCATTTGATATAAGCGTGACAGGGGTATTTATAGAGCAGCACCGAGCCTCCCTCTCCTCTCCGATTCCATTCCAGCCCAGACGCTATTGGCAGCCCTGCTCACTCACTGGAAAAGCCATCATGTCAGCATACTGGCAGCCGGTTGCATGTTGTTCTAACAGGTTTGGGGTCTACTTGAAGGAGCCCAATGTAGTTCATTATACAGTGACAATATACATTCCTTCTTTGATGCCTTATTGCACACCACCAACAGAATCTATATTAAAATGTGTTTTTTCAGTCTAATACCAACATTAGCTATTTATAAGGCCTGACATCTTAAGCTTCCATCATCATGCATGTGATCTTGCTTGTGATGCAATCTTGAGAAACAGTAAAGAATCTGAAAACCAATATACTGTATTTATGCTATTTTTGTTTAGGACCCCTTCAACTCAAATTACAACAATTTATGTATCTTTGAAAAGGCATTATGGTATAAAATGTCCAAAATTGTATAAGGAAACTGACTACAGACATCTAACCAGAAACTGATGGTACTTTCTGTAAGTTTACAGAAACAAACTTAGGACATGATTTTAATACAGCACAATATTGAGATTTTTACATTAAGGAAGATGGCAATTTATGAAAAACATAGGGCCAAAACAGGCCTACATAAAAGCTCTAAATGATCTTTATAATACTTTGGATTATACGCCAACAGCATTGTAAGACCTCTAAAACCCAGACTGTAGACCATTTGACTGAGATTTATAAAGAAAGAGGCCTGTTTAATATGTACAATGACCACTGTGTTTATCTAGTAAGCATATAACACAGATAAATAAATAGAATAAATTAAAGTTTGCAATCACTAACTCAAAATCCTTTTTTTTTTTTTTCTNTTTTTTTTTTTTTTCATTTTTAATTTTGGCTAATTGGGACGGTAGACTACAACACTGCTTATATTACCAAACCCATCCAAATGCTGTATTTTTATTACCACAGCACTGATTAAAATTCTCAGAAAGCCAAGGATAAAACAAAACTCGTCTTGATGTCTATGGTCAACACATCATCCACCACACCAGCAGGAACAAAGAAATAAATAAATTAGAACACCCCCAAGCAGATGTGGCCATAAACATTATGTACCAATTCATTACGTATTGCCCAGTGCCCTTAGTGCTATAACAGGTTTCTCCATTAGGTTTCGATTTGTTCCGTAATAGTATGGAGATACAGAGCTTTGATCAGCCTAACAGAACAATTCATTCTTTCATCTTGGGGAATATGATTTGTTTACAGAGAGATTTTGGATCAAGGTTCAGCTGGAGCCTCAACACGTCCCCTTGTTTAGTATTCAAACTGAGAATGGTAATCTGGTGTTGCTTTACTGAAAGTCATCAGCAACATCAATCTCCCATTAATAAAGAGTGAAAATATCCAAAAAGCAGTTGGGGCTGAGCAAAATAGAAGAGTACAGAGGTGAAAAAAAGCAACAAAGGAAAAATGAAAAGCACATAAAATGAGGTGAAAATGCACAACAATGAATTTAGGCTTGCTGTAGACTTCTGATTTTCAACTAAAAATTTAAAGTTTCCATTTATCACAGTGTTTCATAGTGCTTTTTCTTTTGTTGAAGGCATTTCTAATGATATCTCACAAATGCATCTGGGGAGAATTGAATGAAAGCCTGTGGAGCTATTAATTATTACTTATACCTTTAAACTAAACATAGCATTTCTAAAAATTGACAGACATTAAAAGATAATATAATGCATTTCAAAACCAAAGCAAGTTTTCAGGTGTTATACACTGACAGCCTTAGCAGAAATCTATAGTTGCTCTTGTAAATGAAAGAGATTTTTTTTTGTCTGCCAACAATGGCGGTTTGAGCTCTTGTGTTGATTCAAGAGGCTTTGACTGCAAACCCTGTGGCAATAAGAAGGGTGATGAATTGAGCAGGAAAAACATAAATGTACAGTTTAGAAAATAACTCTAAGTGGGTTTCCATATCTTGAAGCAGAAATGGCTGACAAGAAGATGGAAGTTTGGTCTTGAGATGAGAAAGGCCAATCAAAAGTCCAAGGAACAAAGTTTTGATTCTGAATACAATCTGGACAGATTTCAGCTCACAGCTTCACATTTTACATTATCTGTTTCAATGTAACTTCTGAAAGGCAAAGTTCTTTTAGTAAGTCATTCACAGTGCTTCCAGGGACTTGTGTGTGCACCTTTTTTAGTGTTTGTTGTAAGTGCGTGTGTGTGTGTGTGCACGCACGCGTCTTGGTGCATGCATGACTGCAGTAAGGGGATATGAGAGACTGAACTCGAGTTACTCTGCTTTATAGGGTTAATAAAGTTCCATTCTTCTCCCTTCTTTCCTTTATATGGAGCACATCAATCTAACTTGGCAGGCCAAACTTGGTCTGGGCGCCACTGACTAAGTATGGTCTAAGCTCAAAAGCTAAATTATTTAGCCAGTGAGACCAGTTGATAAATGTTGGCGATGCAGGTCAATACATTACAGGGATGTGTGGACCAACCCTTTGGTAGGATTTATTATGCACTGGGGGAGATAAAGGCCATTGATTGTCTCCAACAAGGTCACAATAAGAGCTCCCTTCTTCACTGACAGGGGTCTCTCTCTTGTGGCAACAACTTTAGGCCATCATCCAGAGATACCACACAATAAGGTTAATCAAATCTGTGGGAAGAAACTATGGAACTGTCTTGCATCTACCAAGGATACAGAGCAATAATGGGCTGTATTTATACGAAGGGATATCTAACGTTTACATTATTCATAGGGCTGTGGAAAATGCAATGGCAGTGCTAATATAATATTGACCTAACCCCAACACTACATGAATGGCAATCGAGGCACAGCTTAACACACACACACACACACACACACACACACACACACACACACACACAAACACACACACCAAAGCCTTACTGGAACATATCTCTTCCTCTTATGATCAATTCACATACTACACACGATACCTGGAAACTCAATATAGTAGATGGTCTTCTTAAAGGTCACAGATTGGACATGGAGAGAAAGAGAGTAGTGTCCGTAGAAAACACCTTTTATCATCAGACATCAGAACTATTCAATTAAGATTGTTTACAGCCAACAAAAGAGGGAGTTTTCTCTCTTTATTTGCTGTACTGTGTGGGTGGACAAGAATAAATGGAAATAAAACAGTGCTTGAATGGATTAATGGTTTATCAACCCACATTTAATGAAGATGTGTGTGTGTGGCTGGGTTTATAGTAAGGCACAGTCATCTCTCAAGATAACAGTAAAGCAGTAGAGACTTAGAACAAGATCAGATTTACAATTATTTAGGCATCAACAGCATGGTGGCTTCCATTTTAAGTCTAAATAACATTGATAAATCACTGCTGAATGAAGCTGAGACATATAATGTTGGTATGCAGGTAAACAGTCTGTGTTGAGACTGAATAAATCAAGAATATGTCTGACCTGGACGTAAACACCTTTAAACAGTATTAATGTTTGTATATTGTGCAGAGACACATTTGACTCAGACAAAGTAGAGAAGTGGAAGTCTTGGCAGCTATAGTGGAACATTCTTTTAAATCCTCTGGCCATTCCCTCTAGGGGCTAATCATGAATGATGAGCCAATTGATTCCCAAAATGGACCTGATGTCCCTGTTCCAAAAAAGATGATTTTTTTTCTGTAACTTTGTTTGATGTATAATAATTTGCCATTCCAAAATTGTAATAGTGGTGTTTTTCCAAGGTGTCACACATCATTAGTTATCCAACGCAACCCAAAACTCACCATGGAAGGCAAACCCCNAAAAAAAAAACAGTTACCATGTGAGCATGTCCACTGGAGGAATGAAGTCTATCTAAAGCACTCGTGCTTTGCATCCAGAAGACTTTCTAAGCATTTCCATTGTTACATACAACCAAAGCATTTCAACACCTTTCTATTTATATAAGCATGACTTTGAAAAAAGTCCTGCAGTGGGAGAACAGCAGAGACACTGTGAGTCCACGTTGCCTCATCAACAGAGATTTCAAAAGGCAGCACATAATTTCAATGGTGATTCAAGGTTCTGTTAAAGGACAGGTTGGGGGAGTGGAAGAAAGGGGTGGAGAGGAGAACAGATTGTCATGGATTCTCCAAATACACCTTAACCTTTCAGGCTCAAACTAGAGAGCAAATGCTGGTGTCTTTCACCGATAATCAACACCAACTAGCATGTTGTAATCAATCAGCGACACCCATATGTCAAAGTAACTATTCTCATTCACAACTTGGGCCATCTTTTCTGGCTCCAAAAATATGGGAGTTTGAGACGTAAGTCAGCATAAAACGAAAAAATACATGAGGATTTAGTACATGATGATAGAATACAGGACAAAATGTCATTGGTCAGAGAAGGCAGGGGAAAAAAACACAGCTCAGCACACACTCTACTGTGGCAAACACATTTTCTATCTTTAATGCACATTCATTCAAATATGTTTAAGGTTCAGAGTTTTACAAGCTTAGAAATACATTGGATTCAAATAAGCTTCATATTTTGAAGTTGTGTACTGAAAATACAAATAAAACTAATATTACATGTTATTACAAACTGTTAAATATATAATAACATCTTTACAGAATAGCAATGAGAAATAGAAAATACTCCTATGCATGCTGGTCATTCAAAATAAAATAATAAAAATTAATTTAAACAACTAAAATAATTTAAAACTATTCAAAATATAATGTAATCAATGTAACACTATTTCTAATTTTATCCTGTCTTCCTCTCTTCTCTCAATGTTGCTTGGGGAGTAGATACTATATACACTGAGCAAATGACTTGACTTTGAACCTGCTACTGTCAATGAACTAATCTGCAGTAAAGCTATAATCTTATTCAGCCTCCCAGAAATATGTTGCAAAATAAGCTGTGCAGATCACTCACTGAAAATAGAAAATACCCTCATACATAATGTAATCAAAAGGAGAGGCAGGCAGTACACTAAACTCATCATTCTGTAGTCACTCATCATTTCATTGTCTATTTACTTCAAAGTTTAGTACAATTTATTCTTTACTGCATAACTGCTTTGTCCTGAAGTTTTGCTGGATACAGGTCTATTTTTTTAATCTTTTGGTTGGATATGTGAGATTATTTCAGGGAGACCAATGTTTAGCCACTCACGTGACCAGAGGAAAGCAAAAGAACAGCACAAGGTGGATTTTGTCATCTGCCTACGACTCTCCTCTCCTCAAAGGTGAGAGGATCATTGAAAAAATGAAATGACCTACCCCTTTAAACAATTGCTATAACGCAAAACCTACAGAGACTTTATCAGTGCTAAAAAGGTTTTTAAGAACTTGTTCAGTCCTGATCTGGGACCTGTGGGATAGATCATTATGTCCTTGTCAGCTTATTTTCAGATTCAGACAGGTTTATTGATGTGTAAACATCTCAAAGAGAAAAGGGACTTCATATGCTGCCCGGATGAACAAAGGGCTCAAGGACACCTAACCAAAAGGACGTCTTAATCCTGCTGGACCAGGATTCTATGAGCTGCTCGAATAGCTAGCTTTGATAAAAGAAAAACAATGGATAACGGGAATAGACTTTGATATTATGATGCACTGAAATACTAATGGAACCCAAAAAGTCAGGTCAACTTATGTGGGAATTATTTTAAAAAGCAAAAAACCATACCACTGATAAAAACAACAAACCTTCATGCTCCTGTGATTCAAATAAGAATTTTGTATTTTTGCAATGTCACTTAAATGTCACAGTTCCTGATCAGTATTCTCCAGCAAAAATAACTGCAGAGACAACTATATTATAGCATATTTTATTAAAAGAAAAGATCATTCCAATCTGTTATTCACCAACATTGGAGAAAGCTCTTAAAGGCTTTTTATTAAAAAAAAAAAAAAAAAANAAAAAAAAAAAAAAAAGAAAAAAAAAAAGAAAGACAGAAAGATATATTTCAGGGAAACACCTTGTTAGTTTGAGGAAAGTAATCTATGCTTCTTGATGGAAAAGTCAGGTTTTAGTGGGGAGAAAATGACAACCCAGTCAGCTGTGCTTTCACATTCATGCCAACCTGCCAAATGCTCAGGTTCCTGGTTTGCAAATTTTATAAATGCTTAACATGCAGCATGCAGTGTGACAGCTAAAAATAAAAATAAAAAATGGACACAGCGTGGCTCCATTATACACAGGTTTCCACCAAATGGGAAGAAATGTAACCATCAGCCTAACAGCTTCTTTGGTTCAGTAAAAAAAGCATTATTGAACACATAAAAGGATGGATAAATGCAAGAAAATACTTTAATCGTTATCCACTTTCTTAATAAACAAGGAATGATAACCCCACTACTAGTTCCTTCCTTTGACAGTGAAGGAGGGTTTAATCAGATGAAGGCCTAATACAGCGGGGCTGCAGAGACAATGCCATGCCTGAAGCTGTCCATCAGACAGAAGAGGGCATGATAGGCTGGGATCCAAATAGGCCCAAAGAGAATCCCAGCCTGCTGTCGTTGCTGGCTCTTCATTCTCAAGGACCTTTAGAGATCAAAGACCAACACACAACAAAAAACACAGCAAGAGGGAGACAAAGATAGAGAGACAGACCAGAGAAAGAGAGAGTAGGTTACGTAGGGATGATGGCATGAAGAAGAACCCACGTGGCCTTCCAATGATTACACAAATGCCAGGCCTCCCAGTGACTCCAAGGAATAGTCAAAGGAATTTTCTGGAGAAATTCTCTAAATCTGTGCACCCTCCTTCTTCCAAAACCAAATGAAGTATCTCCCCACCTCAGCTCCATCCTTTTCACTCCGTGTTTTTGAGGTGTGGAAATGATGTGTTCTTTTGATACTCCAAAAAAAAATAAATAAAAAAAAAAAAAAAANAAAAAAAAAAAAAAAGATCCTCCAAAGAATCATTCAAGTAGCCTCTCTCTGTAGCTTTCACTCTCAACAAAAATAAAAAGATACATGGTGTTCTTCTGCTGGTCGGCACTTTTGTTTAACCTTGGTGAAATACAAAATGGGACAAGCAGCAGAGCCGAACAAACGCTGAGCTACATGAAGTGCTACAAAACAACTAACAACATCGAAAATCGACAGCAAAAATACAACTGAAAAGAAAAGCTTCCCCAAAATAAGCCAAGATCAATCCAGCTAAGGCATATTTATTTTTATTACAGATTTTCATAAAGTATTAAGTCAAAATGATGTTTGTTTAGATGGATGGTACTCCATAAGAAGAGATAGGGTGTGCTTAAAATTTACTTCAAATTTAGACAGCAACTATAGGCTATATAAATAGCTATATTTTATGAAGCTTATCATGCCTTATTTTTTCAGATATTTGTCTGTTGTGTCTGTTGAGTGGTTATGCATAAAATACCAGGGACATATAATGTGATCCAATACAACAACACCTAAAAATACAGCCACAAATAATCTTGTAGAGTTGAAGCAGTAGTCCAGCGGTAAACAGACAGACAACTCTCTGAGTGTGGGATAGATTAACAATTCTCTGATAACTAAAAAATGTTAAATTGCTGTTTACAAACATCCTTCCAAAGGCATTAGGATTATAGGCATCACTTTAGTTGTCACAATGAGAGGCTACTTTGGTGCAAAGCTGCTTTCTCCTGCGCTGACAGCACTAAAACCAAGTGTGGAAAGACAACTGGCTGATAAGAAACTGCAAGGCTCCTCAGTACAGGCAAAATTATCATGAGAAAGGAGCCGACCGGAGAGGAGTCAATATCACCTGTTTATTTTTAAATTAATCTGAAAACACGTCCGTCATTAGGTTTTGTGAGAGGCAGCTCCAGCCAGATAGGCATTCAGTCAGCCATAATAAACTGCAGATGATCTATAAATGGGCTATGTTTGCAATTTTAGATGAAAGTGATTAGCAGATCAGTTATGGGATGTAAACTGCATAAACCATTACTTGTCTGTATAATTCTTACTAACGCATGCAAGACCACTACACTATGGCATGTCCATTCACACTGTTCACACTGTACACAGCAGAATGCCAAATATCAACTGATAGACCATGGCAAAAAACACATGGTGAAAATGGTGGTGAAAATGCCAGAGATAAAGTTCTGAAGTGGAATCTGCATCATATTGGCACAGTCATGCTGCTGTTGTTCTCTTAGTAAACACCAAATGATCTGTTGTGATTTTACTATAAAGAAGTTTCACTTGCAAACAGTGGTACAACATAAGACAATTGACCAACAATGGCAACAGCCTACAAACACACAACACTATTTCGAACATTTATAGTCGAAAGTCACCTAAAATATTGTAAATGCTATAATGGTATACCATCTGCTGAGCAGTAACACTAACTACTACAAGTATAGGACACAAGTCTAACAATATCATCCCACAAAAAGTCCTACTTATGGACAAACCACCATTGGACATGTTTTGCGGCTCCAGGACCACCAGTGGAATAATGTCCTATATTGTATCATGGGGTTCCAAATATACACTTAAAAGTTCCAGAAGGCTATTCAGATTAGAGTGGATCATCATAGCACATATGGTAATATCACTGCTGTCATTCACTTCCAGTCATTCACTTCCAGTCATCTCTGGCATTCAGTCATATAAACACGCATATGGAACAATAAGACAGATTGCTGAAGCACATACATATCAAAGAATTATGGTATAAAGAACTAATTTTCTTTTATCTAGTAAATAAAGTACATTACAAAATGGTTCTGCACAGAAAAATCCTGACCTAGCAATTTAAAGAGGAAGTTAGAAATCTTTCTGTGTATACCTGAATAGCTTTGCAGCTCAGTGAGCACATGAGGGAAAAGGAAAAGAGACAAAAGATAAAAGTAAAGGAGGGACACGAAAATAAGACAGAGCCGGAGAGAAATCGAAGACACAAGCTGGGTTCAATTTAGAGACTTCCCACAGGAGGTGGAGTGACCTGTATCTGCTACAATAGAGGTCATGCAATTTTGAACAGATACCCCCTGTCTTAAGAGGATACTGAAGACCCCTGCCTTGAAGTGCACATCCAGAGGAAAAAGCAAAGGGTCCCTGTCGCATGAAGGACCCCCTCAATAACCTGACTGGTGGGTTCCCATTACAACTGCTTCACTGTTGACACTTCACATTAAGGTACAACACTACCAATCAGTAAAGATATGAAGCTCAGAGGAAGTTAATATGAAGTCATCCATCCCAAGAAATTCTTCCAATTCCTTTTTCTCCCGTTGTATAAACTATTTTTAGTAAAATGTGCTTAAGTGTGAACTAAAATCTAGAAAGTAAATGATCACACCACACAGACTTACATAAATTAGGCTGGTTGTCTCTATTAAAAACACTGCCAAAGGAAATAGTGAAAACTTGTCATACTGCAACAATAAGGCTGAACAGCTGTTCTCCCTGAGCAGCCAAAATAAATTGGGCGTGCATTTTACCATCTACATAACCCTCAACTGAATAGTTCAAAGGAGAGGATATAAATAAAATCATGAATTTAGTTAAACACAGCGATCACTATTCTGTTCAATGACATGTCCTCAGTACCTGTTAATGTAGAAACATGATGCACATCTAACCTGGATGAAAACATAAACAACAACAAATAAACAGAGAGATGGACAAACATGACCTTTAATTTCCACTGATTGCCCCAGAGACAGTAATGAACATTTCCGGAAACATTTGCAATTGGTGAGAAGTCATTTTAATTACTCTCCATAGAGAGAGCCATGCATAGCAAGGAGCTCAAATGAAGATAAACATTTAATCAGGCGTGACCTTGTGTTCGATTAGGTGTATTCTCCGAGCACTGACGTCCATGAAAACAGCACTGACAGTTCAGTTTTTGCAGTAATGTGACAAAAATGCATCAGAGATGGCACCAAAGAGTGTAAATCATCCCGATCCATAAAGAAATCTTTGATCCTAATATTTTAATGAGGTTACAGTATAGGCCTGCAGTGAGCTCCAAACTAAAATAAATGTGATGTCTGTTGGCTGAAATGCTGTTGAATCTGGTAACATATTGCAAGTTAAGTTATGCTGATTAAGTGTATCAGTTTCTCTCCAGTAGTTGTCTTTAATATCCGAACAACAAGTACCCAGGTAACACAGTGCAGGAAGAGTGCAATATATTGTTTTAGGCAGAGATATGGGTAGACTATATCACAGTGCATCCAACCAACTGCTATAAGTGGCACCTATCTTACAGTCTCTTAAGATTTTCACCTTTAATTCCATTTGTCGAGATTCTGACCACTGCTTCTTTTGCAGTGAGTCCACAGAGTGTATCTGCTGCCACTCTCATGCTCTGTCCTGAGTGGCAGCAGATTGCATGTAGGCGTCACGCTGTGCTGTTGCTGCCGGTAGCAGAGTGCTAGCAGTATTATTCCTGACAACAGAGGCATTAAATGTATACCAGACTGGTGGAGGCCTCAGCTGATGCTCTCTTGTCTTTTTTGGTTCAACACCAGTTTAGAGGCAGTCCCCTCTAAGTTGAGTGGGAGCTCACACTACTCAGAGCATTGTGCCATTCATTAAAGGCTAAGGGTGTCACACCCACTTAGACCCAGCGTCCCCTCTAAACCATGGCTTTAGTCTGTACTCCTCTGCCTCTGCTTTTAAAGGCTGGGTGAGGAGGAATCTAGTCACTTCTCTAAAATTGGCAGGTTTTCTCCATTTGTCAACACTTCAGTGTCTCACAGTTTGACCCACTGGTCAGCAAGTCAGCAAGGATGCCAACAGAGAGGCCTAACCTGACATGTTGCAGGACAGAAAATATCCATCCTTCTTCTCCTCTGTAGCAAGTTGTAAATTCAATCATTCAAATGGTGTGCCCCTATTGTACATAGTTATTGGGTATAAAAAGTAGAAATAAAATCAGTCTATAATTTCCTATAGGATGATACACTTGCTTTGATTCCTATAATAATACACAGGCTGAATCAAGAGGCCTAGAGTAAACCACAGAGCAAGAAGTCTATCTTGGAAATAGCCATGATACTATTTCAATTCTCCAGCACATCTCAAGTCCTGCAATCGTCATGGCAGCATAACCAAACATTAGGCTGACTCTTTCTGATCTTGCAAGGGATATAAGCCTAAAACCCTTCCTGTGTGAGATGTCTTCCTTTAAAAAGATTCTAATCTCTACAGAAATGTCTGGCAAAATAGAGGTCATCGCACCAGAGCACCTAGCAGACAATAGCTGTTGGCTGCAAACCTGATAGGAATCCTGGAAGGATTTGTGCCCATGAGGCTCATCACAGTGACATGGGGACATAACAGAGCAAACGTAACAAACAAGATGAATATAAACTTCCTCATTTTATCTCATTTCAACAGACCAGAAATTACAAGAATTTCACACTATTAATTTGTCCATATCCTCCTTTCAACAATAAATTTACTTTCTCCCAGATACAGTTACTAAATTCTCAAACATCTTCAGGTACATTTCTTAATCTGCCATTGACAATTTAAAGGCTGTCGACATATCCCTGGCTTGCATGCTGCTCATGAGGCAGTGACGAGAGTCCCATTCATCCTTTTAACCCTCTCCCCCATCCCCCTGAATTCTGATCAGATTGGTTTATCTAATTTTCCAGTAAATGCTCAAAATGTATTCCTGTACATCTTCCTCTCATAAAAACACACAGGGGGATCAAGAGAATTAGATAGAAATAAATAGTTCTGCATTAGCTTCACCTCAACACACCAGCAACACTAGATTCCCCACTTTTCCTCTTTCCACATTACAGATTTGGCAAGTTGTAGAAGCAGCAAGTTGTGTCCTCAGTCATTCCAGCCAAAATAAAATAAACTGTGCATCCCTTTATAGATTAAGCTGAAAGTGAATTATCCAGGGTTTTATTTGAACGAGGTTCAAATAATGTAAAACTGCAAGAAGTGGGCATCAGGGAAGAGGAACAGTAGGTTATGAACATTTCCTTCACAACTGTAAAACTGATGTTACACGACTAAAAGTTGTGTAACACTAACATTATACAATCTCAAGTGGTCTTGCATTAGTAGTTGCAGAAGCTCAACCATGACTAATACCATCTTGGAGGGCCACTGGATACAGTAAGTCCAAATAATGGATAAACACTGTACATGACAACCAGGCTACAGAAACAGTTGGTATGAATGTGGAGTAAATGGTAAGTAATGTAAGTAATTGGTCTAACAATAATAATCCCCCCCCCATTTTTAGTAATTGTAAGATTGTAAGCCATGTTGACTTCAACCTTAGGAAATGATTACATTTATTTTAGTGTCATTTACTGTATGTTAACTAAATCCATTTAACTTTTTGGCTTTTTTTAGGTAGGCAATATCTACTCATCAAGCTATTGATGTAATACACAGTAAATGGCAACTACTGGGTACCAGCCTCATGGCTTTCCGTATTATTCAAATGAGTGCTCATGATCAGATACAATCCTGAGGTAACTAACTAACAAGCATAACATGACTAATTCTGATGAATTAGTCATGAAAAAATTATTTCCCAGATAAAAATGCATAAATATTATATGGTATTATTTGAGGTACTATATTACATATCTGGGAAATATTCATTGCAATTAAAATGATACAGTTGTAAAATTAGAAATGTAATCAACCATTCTGAGCCACTGTTGACCTGTGGCTCTCCAATATGTCTGCCACAGAGCCATGTTATATTACCTGGACGCTCGGGTATCCAAGCTGTGACGTCCAATTATTGCTCAAGAAGAAAGAATAACTATAGAGTGTGTCACACAATCACTTTTTTAACGTAATTTAACACACATAATGCACAGAATTAATAGATGTCACACAAAGTACAACAAGAATAGAGTCTCTGATCTGTCCCTTCCTGCCTGCAACTGATGAAGCACAAACACTTGGGATGTGAAGTCTGCACAAAAATGAAATGTCCTTCATTTTCACAAAGGTTGCTTTGCTCTCTTCAACCCTGGAGAACACAACTGGTATACGTTCCACTGTACCACTGGAATCTTTTTTTTTTTTTTTTNTTTTTTTTTTTTTTTGTCATTTACCAAAAATACACTCAGCCTACTAATACTAAAATACTACTCAGCCTTGGATCTACAGAAAAATGACAGCCCAACATGGTGCTTTCCTGAAATATGTCTGTTTTGATTTAATCTGGTAATAAATGACAAGACATGCTATCAACTGTAGCCAACAGCATTTATCCTAAACAAGTGCTTAGACTCACATTTTGAGATCAATTTCAAAAACATGTTAATTAATTGAGACTGCTAGCAGCGCAATGCAGGTCAGACAGGGCAAACAAGTTACAACATCAGCCAATTAGAAACACACATACATACACACACACACACATGCACACACACACACACACACACACACACACACTTTTTTTTAATAAGTAGGCCAGGGCGAGTGAGCAACGACAGCAGATGGAGACTTCGAGGAGACTGCAAGTGGCGCAGAGGAACTGTTTGTGGATTTCTTGGTGTATAAATAAAGCTGATTTAGTCCTCTAATTCAAATCCACATCTTCATTACAGATATGAATGAATCCCTTTGTCAGTCTTCTGAAATATATAGATGACACAAAGTCATTGTGGGAAAAAAAAGGTTACATTTATGTCCATGATAAATTGTCTTTAGTAATATCTTATGTCTTAGAAAGCAGCATGTTTGATGCTATATCATCTGGCTGTTTTTCAGGCAATTAACTTTCATCACTGCAGATGACTATATTTATATGGTCACAATTTGTTAATCAAAGGTATGGATGAGTGGTTTCTGCATATTAGCTTTCAGATCTGTCATGGAGTGTATTTAGATCTAATTACTACCAGTTATTCTCTGAAAAGAAGAATGATTTTTTTCAAATGCTGAGTAAGATTTTTCTCTTCAGCACAGGAAATGAAAGTGATAAATTCATCAGTTTGCATCTTAAGAAACTGAGTTTTGAGCAAAACAAGGCAGCAGAAATCCCTTTTGTATGCAATATAACAGGGATTTCTTGGGATTTCTATAACTTGGTTACTCAAAATGTGGATATACTGTATGTTGAACCATACTGTGAAATAATCTCATAATCAGTCTTGACATTACTATGTGTATGCTGCATCATAAAAATTGCTGAAAATGGCAGCTTTTTAAAACAAATTTAGAAGTATTTGATGCTTTGTTGATGCCAGTGATCATGTTGTATTGATCATATTGTATTGACCAATTTTTGAGCATTTGTAACTACAACCCCAAGAATTAATGATAAAGTACAATTTAATTTAAAATGTGCAGCCTATAATTGAAAGAAAACCATGGCAAAGTTTGTTTGTAACTACTTTTTACACAAGTGTACAAATCTCAAATTCTTGGCTTTAATTTTCAAGAGAGAACACTTAACAAGATGTGATGTGTTCCCTTATGTGATGCAAATGTGAAATGACACCGTGTGCTTTCATAGCGCCAATGTCAAACACTGTTTACGTTACATCAAGAGCCCATCATAATGTAGCTGAATACAGCGGCAATGAGTTTCTGTGAATAAGAATCAACATGCAATTGACAGCAACGTTTGGTTTATGCCAAACAGGGCTCTGCAGAATGGGATATGCCATTATAAACATAAACTGCAAAATATTTTAAAGCTAGATAGATGGAAACAATGTTATTATTCTGCTGTATCTGAAAGCATACTGTATCACGATTAAAGGTCAAGCCAGGCATGCAGTGCTTGGTGATCTTTCCCGGTATGTTTTTTCCATATCAGGGAAAGATTTTGTAACGATAGCAACTAAACAAAAATTAGGAGAAAAAAATCAGAGTCAAAATTAAGACAAAATAAAAAGTGCATTTCCAGTGGTATTTAAATCCCTGGAAATGCATTCTATTGTGAAACGTCTATAAAGATGTATGTGCAAAAAAAGTAAACACTAAAATATTACAATAAATGGTCAAAATAATCATGATGTCAAGCTGTTTCACACAGTCAAAACAGTCCTGTTGAACTGATGCAAATGCAGGTTCACTGTTACTATGCAACATTATTTAAACATGTACGTACAGACATGAGGGAAAAAAGGCTTTTTGATTTTGTTATTTGGTGAATCTGGGAAACTCGTGGAGAGGTTCAGGGATGACTTTAAAACTTGTCCAAAAAGTCCTGAAAAAACAGTGTGTCTTAGGGCTGAACACTTTGGTAANATGACTTTAAAACTTGTCCAAAAAGTCCTGAAAAAACAGTGTGTCTTAGGGCTGAACACTTTGGTAAAGAGATGGATTGAGGCTGCAGGATACAGACATGTAGCTTTACCTCATTAGTGTTCCAGCGGTGTCTCTCCTTCGGCAGCGAGGTGCATTTTGGTAGACATTCAAGCAGCTTCTTGGGCAGGTATATTTTCAAATGTCCATGTTCATCTACAACGAGAACAAGACAAAGCAGAATATTTAGCACATACTTCATGCCTTATTGACTTGCCTGTCTCCCTCTTTATCTCTCTGTAGCAATATGCTGACTGTAAAATAAATATTCCCTACTGAATTGCAAAATTAATTTAAGTACACAATATTGTATACATTTTATATTGTGCTTGACTCAATTATTTTACTGTGAAATACATTCTATCAGGGGAGCTCTCCACAAATTTTTCACTGTCAACTTGTAAAGACTGTGACTATTCATTACTTAGTTACAATAAACACCCATGAGTGATTTTATGGTGTATGGGGATTTAGCATGGAATCTGTGTACTGCATGCCAGAATGTGGCATATTACTCAGGGAAATAATTATACAATTACCAGGCCCAGCGCTTACATTATAATGCATGTAATTTAATCTATAATTTACATTTCACAATCAGTTCACAAGCACTATAAAACTGAATGTTTTAAAGTGCCATCATCATGGCTATATTCAAATGTTGATTTTTTTTTCCCATTGCCTTCTTTCAGTCCAAATAAGATGATGTGAGAGCAACTTGTATTTATTACTAGAGACAAAAATATGTTTTATTTAAAATATCATGGAGAAATGTAATATAGTCTCAGAGTTTTTTTTTTTTGTGTGTGTGTGTGTGTGTTTCAGAATGTGAGATGTAAGCTTATGTGTCAATAATGTACAAAAATACCATATAAGGATATTCAGAGCCGGCATCTTATTATCAAAAATGGTTTTCAATCAAGAAAAGCATCAACTGCCAATCATAATGATGTGGCAGAGGAACCTTAGCAAGATTATAGATAATGCTGCAGTCCAAATGAAACAAGCTAACCCCAGGTGCCTCAATTAAAAAAAAAAAAAAAAAAAAAGAGTCTGAAACTGACTCTGAATATTATAATTATGAATAAAAACTATATTGTGGAAAAGATGCACGGCAGATTGAAGGTGAAGAAGATGCTGTTATAAAGTGGAGATACTCTTATATCACTGTGACCTTGAGAAAATAGATACAGTATTCTGGTCATATTTTAGCATATATAGATAGATAGATAGATAGATAGATAGATAGATAGATAGATAGATAGATATGTATATATCCCTACAATCTCACTTAACTGCCAGTAAACTTATGCTTTTTCCTGTCCAGCTTTCACACAGATTGTGAGCATTATTTTACTGTATCGCTGATCTACATATCACACATCTAATGTTTACAAAGTATAGCACTTGTAATCTTAGATGTAGGTATAGAGTTACAGTTAATCCGGTTAATGTTCCATCATATGCAAATAGACCTATTATGCAGTTTCACATTTGTGGAAAGCATTAAATAGATTCACTATTGTTAACATCCTGTGCATCAGGACTTTATTTGGAATGCATTGGCTCAAAAAAAAAAAAAAAATNAAAAAAAAAAAAAAAATGGAAAAACAGACTGAGTTCCCTTATTTCATACATATGACAGACTGCTTTAGATTAGGATACTAAAAATAAAACATGGGAAAGTGAAAAAAAATAACCCCTGCAATGTGGCTGACTATGAATCTCAGGAGCCAGCTAATGTCAGTGGTTGACTATAAAAAGTGAAAAGTTTAACCAAAGCAAATATAATTTAATACAATATCACTTTAACACAAGTATTCTAATTGTGCAGTTTATTATGAGAATATAACAAGAACATATGTGCCTTATTGTACATCATAGACACAGCAAAGTGTTACATTGCTCAGATCCCATTTGGAAAAGTCAAAGGGAATGAATACAGCTAATCCACAGAGATGGAGTTGGCTAAGAGCCTCCGAGTGTCATTGGAAGGTGGAACATCAGAAACTACAGCTACAGAGTGAAGTTTATAGCAGCACTCTCAAAGGAATGTAAGAGTACATCTGTAGACCTGTAGAATTTGCCAAACCCATCTGTACCTGTATAATTCTACATGTGTAGACTCTCTCTTATATGAGCTGCACAAGTACTGTATGTATAATCATTCGCTTCGCCCAATTAAGAATCACATACAGCATCTGCTCTGAGGTGCCAGCAGAGTTTGACTGTCAGAACTGGCAAACGTGCTACAACTGGCTGATCAGAGATGTGCCAAGAAAAACAGGACAGAGGAAAAGGAAGCAAGAGGCTATAGTCTAGTTTTGATGCTGGGACATATGCTTTCCTTCTCTAAATGTGTCAACAAGTACAAGGGCCTTCAAAAGTGAAGATCAATTGCAAGTGTGTGAATCCACGCTCATATACGGCGTTGGTCAACAGTCGCGCTGGCCATCTCCCACTCTACAAAATGTGCCATGAAGATTTGCTCTTTGCAGCCGATTGACAGCAGTAGCAGCAGATTTATGGCATCTGTCTCTCCACAGAGTATGGCCAAGATTTGATGCTGCCCTCTGACACACACTCCTATAATATCAGCCAGAATGGAATATGTCAAAAAAGCAAATGGAAGATTTTCTCACCAAGATAGTCAATAAAGAAAACTCCTGTTGGATGACACGTCTTAAAATGACTCCGAGAGAAAGACTTGGGATGAAAAAGATATAACGATGTACACAGTTGCAATTGTTCCAACAATAGCACCTTCCCTGGTTTTCAAATCAAACTTTAAATTACACTGGTCATGGAACAAAGCGGTTTGCATGGTTTTGTGTGAAGCATTGTTAAGTTAGCTCTACCACTCTCTGTGACACACACCCCTGAATTATGCAAAAACCGTCGCAGTTCAATATGCTGTGAAAAGGTTACAGAACTGCATTTTACTTTGAAATGCCAGTGTTGCATTTGTCAGCTAACAACCACCCTGACCAATACAGCAAACCCCGACTGTGTAAACTGGGTTTCTCTTAATCCCTTAACCTTACACGGACATTTCGGAAGTCTAGTCACTGCTGAAATTTGGAAAAGAGGAGATTGCTGAAGTACATGTAATCACAGTGAATATGAACACTGCTCTGTTATGATGTGGGCATTTTATAAGACTCTTAAAAATCCAAGCCTATTTAGTCTAATTTTTACTGCAGATAGTTGCAACATAGTAGAATCACCTCTTTGAAAATATGTGTGAACACATCAACAGACTGGATGAGGGCTTCACAGGTTTTTAGACAGACAGACAGATAGATGGATGATAGATGGATAGTTCTTGTCTAATTTAAAACTAACCTTTTTCTTATACTACAATGATTCTTTCTTACCAGGCTCTCAAAGCATGTAAAAGTGAGCTCGACGTGAATGTTCAGCGAGCGCTGAGGTTTCTTTTCTACATTACACTATGTATCATTAGTTTAAACTGTTTTGTTCTTTCAGCTGCTATTTATCTATGCTAATGTTATTTCAGCTGCTCTATGCCTACTGTCTCGTTCCTTCTACCAGGCATTTCCGCAGATGTGAGGGAGGAACTGTGAGAGTTACAACAGGGTATTGCTTACTAATTAAAGATTTGTCTGCTGTGGCATGGAAATCCACACGTACGTGGTGCGTCAGCTGAAAACAACACACATGGGAATAGTTTGGATGCCAGATTTGGGATAGCTTTACGACAAGCCCTTCCTCATCAAATTGTCTGACATGGCAAATACACGACCAACAAATTACCCCTAAAAATGTGACTTTGAAAATGTAAATGCACCTTTTTTTTTATTAGAAGCTGATTGAACCTTCCGCTTCTTTGTGTTTCTTGTGTGCTCTCCTTTAAGGTTTTGCATTTATTTTGGAGGCTAAACAAGAGGCTTAATGGCTGCTTGTACATTAGCCAAGAAAGAGATACAACAAAAAACTACTATTTGGTTGTAAAACACTAAAGTGCAAGACAGGCTGAAATCAGAGCTTGTTACATGAGAGGATGTGCTGAGCCGAGCTGGCACACTGGAGCCAATTACATTCTTGGTCTTGATAAGCGAGCTTAGATACAAAAAGGCTAAACAGGGAGAGGAGCTCAGACAGAGGCTACGGGTTTGCGGCTCTCATGTTGCCATCACTGGACATTTGTGTGCCGAGTAACATCAGCCTGCGTGTGCTCCTTCATAAGTTTCACCACCGTCTGTCAAATAGGTATAAAGATATATATTTTTGTGCGCTGATGTTGGGATTATCACTGATCCTGGCTGGTAAGCAAACGCTTGGGGAGAATTTAAGGGTATCTGTCATGCTAGCTTGCTCCGGCCCCACCCCAGAGACAAGAGCGAGGGTCATGAGACTGGAAAGGCTGACAAAAACAAATCTTTAATCAATATCTGAGCCCTGAACGCAAAAACCTCTCTCTTCTGTCTCTGTCTCAGAGCGCTGTGGGAGTGACAGTTTTTCTTTTTAATCTGTGCCCACATTGTAGAGAAATTGCAAGCTAATGTTCTGGCTATAGATCATTCAACACATCGCTGTTGGCAGTGCATATCCAAAGTAACAGTTTGAATGCAAACATTTTCCACAACACTTTAGTTCCTAATTTGACCTGAGAGTGTGAAGGACGGGTTACAGTTCCTGTCTTATTTGTTTAGCTCCGTCTGAAAAACCTGGGAGGTGAATCACAAAAGAACAAACAATCATTTGGTTAAACATTTGGCTCACATCATTGGGCAGTTCTTACTTGCTGTAAAAGATCCTGTAAAACTAAATTAGGCCTGTGGCATTGTCTGCTGTCATTAGGTTGGATGACAGCCATCCATTTGGCTGGACCAACAATGCCCTAAGAGTTAAGCTTCAAAATTAGCGCAGTTAGCGTAATGAGCTTAGCTTAGACATTTCATCAGCTGGGGTGAGAAAAGTCAAGCTTAGCAGAAACAAAAGCAAAGTCCTTAGTCTGCGAAACAAGCAGCAAAGCAAGTTATTAACAGTAGAGGATGAAAACACAAACCAAAATTCTTGTGATTTTAAAATGAAATAGTAAAAAAAAAAAAAAAAAAAAAAAAAATTCTGTTGGCGCAAGATTCGGGATGGTGCTGCACATGTTATTTAAATGTGAGACAACACAAATCTTTGTATAAAAAAAAAAACTGCAAGCTAGTACATCAAAATATGTACACACAGATAAGCAATTGCTGCAGTAATGCTGTCATTTACTTGTATAAATGTGAACACAAATTCCAAATACATTTTCAGAAATACATCTTTCCAATACCAAAGAAAAATGTATTTCAGATGAGAACATGAGATCTCTCTCTCTGTAGCTGATGTTATACACAAAAGGAGTGTTTGCTGTGATGTCGAGTCCCACATTAAAAGTGTAGCCTAATGTCAGTCAGAAATTTATCAAATTAGCCAAACTGTTTTTGCACACTTCCACAATATTGTTCCTGCTCAAACTGAAGAGAACATGATTTCTCTGCCAACATTGAGTCTTAATTTAAAGGTCATATTAGAGCATATGTTTTACCTGAAGATTTACTCATCTTTTACACCTGAAACTGACAGTATTGCTTACATAACTTATTTTGGAGAAGTAGTAGGAATTTTGATCATTTTACACCTATATTATATTGAGATAATAACAGTGGAAACATTTACAGACATTATATCAGCACATATCTTGTGCTGATAAAAAATTAAGAAAATCATAAACAAATCCTGTACAATATATAACACATGCATGCACAAGGGAACACATGTAGAGAAAAAAGCCGAGGAACATGCAGCATATAATCAGCGTATGCCTCATTTAAAGGGGCTCACACTGTAGAAAATGAATAAACACGTAAAAATAACTCAAATTCAAAGATATGACAAAACATATCAGCCAGATATTTAAAATAAAACAAGCCACAATTAGAGAGTGTGATGCATTGTGGAGTGAGTGTAATGATCAGACCTATCAAACCAGAGTCAAATTAAAAATGTGTAGACATAACAACAACTATACTGTCAGTAACTCCATACGACCAACCACATTCCCTTATCAGAAATGATACAATGCTGGCAGAAATTCTAGTCTAACACGAAGAAAAGAAGAATTCAGTCAACCAAGGTTCAGTAGTCGACAAGTAGCATGCTGTGAATTAAAAGCAATCAATCTGGTTATAAGGGTGGGGGGNTGTAAAGAAGGGCTTTAGGCTGAATTAGGCTTCAGCAGTCATATTTATAGCAATGGGATACTGCCCCAGTAACCTGCAGATTATTTATTATTTCACTTTCTTGTAGCTAAGCACCAAACTCTCGCTAATCTGTCCTTTCAATGTTTGTGACAAACATTAATAATGCAAACAAAACTTTTTTTTTTTTGTTTTTTTGCAGTAGCATAAATATTTAATTTACTTTTATTTAATTTGGAACACAATCATCAATGAAATTTAAAAAACAAATGCAGACTGTATGTCTTAGATTGCATTTTGTGTCACATTTGCTTGTTAATGCACAAAGACCAACAAGCACCATCAGAATAATATCTTCTGTATTGCCTATCTTAAACTGGCTTTAAGGAAAGTCGGTAGGACTTGGCCCCTAATTGTAAAACATGAATAGAGCATTTGATTCGCCCAAAGTATATTTCCTATTACTTGTGGGGGAACCTGAGCTGAGCTTTACTACACACAGCACAAATTAAGCAGCGTCAAATTTCCCTGGCAGTAATAACAATGATTGCCCAACAGTCCAGGGGCCAGCCTCCCTAAAGTCTGATGGCTCTTGGTGGGGACATGTGAAAGAATATGTAGACTTAAAATAGCCATGTTTTAGTGGGCAACTGGGAAACTAATTATCTTTCTCATCTGGCCTACAGCCTGTTCCATAACACTCATACATATAAGGAAACTACTAAAAGCTAAAAGTCTTACTGAACTTCATAATGGTGTTGCGATGGTGCAGCAAAACTACAAAGAGAACATCACATGGCTTCTAGCGGTCGTGTCCAGGATGAGTGTTTGACCTACACACTTAACAGCTGCTGTAAGAGAATCAAGGGGTGTTTTTTTTTCTCCCAATGAGAAAGATTAAAAAGAAAAAGAATCTGCATATCAGTGAGAGACTGAAATGACACTGAATCTCGCTGGACACCACTGCCTGAGCCACTGTGCTGCCATCAGACAAAATGCAACATGTGTGGTGTGGCAGCATCCATTGTTTACAATTACAATATTTGCTTTCCCTCAGTGGCTATGCTGGATGCGCAATGACTCTGCTGTAGCTGTGATAGTGGAGTCGTGTAATATAGCATAATGAGGGAAAACTGTTGAGAAGTCAAACAGCTAAAAAAATAAAATAAAATAAAAGCCAGGGCCTATTACTGGAAGTTCAACAAACATGCACACACGGTTAACTGCCTGTAACAAACTGAAAATGACTCTTTATGTGTTCTCAGCCCTCACCAAGCTCACCCATCCATAAAAATCCCATCTCAAGGAGAGCAGAGGTGAGGTCTCTCTCTCTCTCTCTCTCTCTCTCTCTCTCTCTCTCTCTATTTTGTTCTCTTTCACCTTCTTGCTCTTGCTTATACATAAGCACAAAGCCTTTTTCCCCCTTATCATAACTACTCCAACAACAATTACTCAGACGATTAGTCAGATCAGTGGTTTACCTGCCTGTTTGTGTTGCTGTGTGCGGCACCAGCCAGAGTGTCCTAGTGAGACAGAAACCTCCAGGCTGATCGCATTAAACGGGGTGTCTGACATGGGTGCAGGATACTGTAATACCATGCAATAACATGAGGGGAAACGGCAAGACTGGCAAAAAACTATTACCAGTCACAGCTGTCACACTAGAGAGGGCAAGGCAAAAGTCTATCAGCAATGTGCCTGTTACAGTCTGCATCCCTGTTTCATGGATCTGCACAAGCAGCCCTCTGCCACCAAAGCTCTCAAAACATTCTCCTTTAAAAAAAAAAAAAAAAAAAAAGCTTTGGAGCAGCAGAGCTCTTCCTCTGACAGATATCGAGTGAGGAGTCTAACAAGGGGTTGGGGGTGATTTCAGATTCTCTATTTAGAAATGACAATACATGAGCACGCTTAATTACCCAGACTCTAGTCTAGATCAACACGGTCTTCCAGCAGTGAAGAGACTAAAGCTGGTGTATTCATTAAGCATGAAGGGGCTCCTTTCTGCTGAGAAACAATCTGCTTTACAGAGGAAAGTCTTTCCACGAGCAAAGACGGAGGCTAACGGCATGAAAGGCTTTTTAAAGAGGAATCGAGGAAAAATCGTGCACAAATAAAATCGAGAGTTTGGCCTATATTTCTGCATGACTTGCTTTGGTCATGCCAGAAAATAACACGAGTGCAAAGACTTATATGTGCATTGGAGCAATTCCCACAGAAGCCGGGTTTTACAAGTCATGAAAAAAAAACTGTGCTCTGATGCTGTGTTGTCGTTGTTCTTTGCCCCCCAGCCTACAGTTTTCATAGAGTACAAATGCAATGAGAGGCAGGCAGCAGCAATGATTTGTCCATTTGAATGAAATATATATATATATATATATGTCATAGCACATTATTTATATCTTAGTATATAATGATATTAATATATTCATTTTCAGCACTGCTAAAATATTTTGGTCATTACAATTCAATTTTGTTACATTTAAAGCCACAATGTTAACAATCATATAATGGTCTTTAAAAAAAAAAAAAAAAAAAGCAGAGAAAAGGCAAGTCAAGGAGCATAATTGATGGCTCAAAGTGTAAGCTTTCTCTCTGAGGGTCTGCTCAGGTCCTGATCTCCTGGCCTCAACCTGAAACAATCACTCTTAGTTAACGACAACACTTCAGCTATTGACAGCGTGATCCCGTAAAGCAGACACTTCAATCAACAGAGCACCCGGAGGAGGTGTTGGTTGGAGGAGAAAAGAAAAAAAAGGAGGGGGGGGGCATGGGGACGGATGAAATCAAGAAGTAAATAAATGAATCGATGAATGAATAATAGATTGGCCCACTAGTGGCCTCTTGGAGCAGCAATGTAAGTATTAATAACTGACTCTTACTGTTCGTCTCTGTGTCATCACTGATACTCTTAGGTGGACCGTGGCCAGCATAACACACTGCTGATCTGTACATTCGATCCGGATTACGAACTTTCTTCAGTCCTTCAGGAAGCAAAAGAGAAAAGTACAGAAAATCGAGGAAAAGAAGTATTTCTCCCAGCCAGTGATAACCAAGCAGAACTCCTCATGCAAGCAAGATCATCAGCAAAAGCTACACAACATGTAAGTTCAAAACACACAAGTCCTGTGGGCAGGAGATAATAATAAAAAAAAAAAAATAAAATAATAATAATAATAATAATAATAATAATAATAATGCCAATAATAATAAAAAAAAAAATAATAATAATAATAAATCACAGTGCATTCATTGTTCCATTTCTAACTGTGTAAAGGTTTTCATTTGATTAAATACCTTATCTATTCTACAGCTATCAGGGTCACTGTGGCTCTGTTTGATTCAGGTTGATAACTCTTTTGCATCAGTAAACTGGATAAATCGATATGATCAATGAGAGGAGACCATGCAAAGGCAGTCAGTAAAGGTCTGTTCCAGCAGACAATAGGAAAGACACGTCTCGGCAGCCACAGACTGGACCCGGGGCCCATCCATCTACACCTCGCTGATTCAATTAAGAGGCTGGGAAAAAAAAAATGTACAGCCCGCTTCAANCCATCTACACCTCGCTGATTCAATTAAGAGGCTGGGAAAAAAAAAATGTACAGCCCGCTTCAACGCAAAACTGTGAGAATAAATCGTCCGACATCATGAGGAGGCTAAATTCATTCTTCTTTACAAAACAGTGGAGAAATATTTATACCAATGCTGCACAAGCACTTTTGTAAGTTAATGGCTGACTGAGTGCTTACTTGATGTTTTGCTGCCGCTTCATCCTGAACTTTGAGTGAAATGATAAAATCAGGAAACTTTTTTGACTGCTACCGCTTGAAAATACAAGAGAAATATTACTTCCTTCACAGTTGATGTTATAGGCCTAATTCTTTATTTTTAAAATTATATTTTATATTTGCTTTCTTGTGTCACCAAAGCTTTCCCCTTAGATGTGTATAGCTGATGTATTACACCTGTGTGAGTTTTACATTCTAGTGCACTATGCTGTCATCACGTAAGAAATCATATTTGACCTTGTAAATGAATTTTGATTAGTGTAAATTTACAATGCTACTAGCAAGCACTAGTTCTATAGAATCAGACAGGATCAACATTCAACTTCAGAACTTAAAAACCATCAAGATATAGTATAACAGTTTACTTTCTCATGAGTCCCCAAATCATTGAGTCTCAGTACTTGTCACATATCTCAAATTTAGCTATTGTGCACAAATATGGCAAATTAGTGCATTCATAAAACTCTTGGCTGTTGTCTCATCCTGAGCAGTCGCAGCATAAGACATGTCATGCATTTCTCTTCGACGCCCTCCAGGTCTTGCATTGTAATTCACTGCGCTTTTTATGAGTGTGGGGGGGAAAGTATACCCCCAAGGGCCTGACAATCATTTAGGCGAGAGAGAGAGAGAGAGACAGAGAGAGAGAGAGAGATGTAAATATTACAGCAATAAGTGAGACTGGGTCGTGGCCCCTGGCTTCAGCACAAGATGTAACTCTCAGTTGTTACAGGCCATCATACGACCTGCCAAACAACTGAGACTGAGAAGTTGACGCAGCGCTGCCCGCATGCCACAAGGACAAAAGGTTGAGGAAGCATTTCTCAGCTTTCTCAACAGCTGCCTGATATAATGTATGGAAACCTATCATTTTAAAGCTTAGAGATGTGTATTAAATATCTGCTCTATACTCACAGACAAACAAACTATGAAACGTGGAATGCCGGAATAGAGATGCGGTATGACACCTCTATGCTTTTGTGAGACCCACTGTTGAAGGTATGAAGGATGCTCTCTCTCTCTCTCTCTCTCTCTCTCTCTCTCTACACTTCTCTTCCTCCTCCAATGACTGGCCTCACAGGAACACTGAAAATAACTTAACCTGCTCAGCAAAGCCACTGTCAAGTCAGGGTTTTCACTCAGAACTCCCCATCTTGGAAGGATTTGAAATTAGCAACTGTAGCCTGTTTGTTAAGTTTAGCTATGTGGAGGAATACATTAAGTCTATACGCCACAGTGAAGTCATTACTATCATAAAACCAGATGTCTTCATTTTTTTTTTTTTTTTTNTTTTTTTTTTTTTTTTGTCATAGCCACAGACAGTCTTAAAATACTGTGGGCTTCTTTAGCTCAATGTCGCCCCCTGGTGGAGCTACGTGTAGTGGTTGACACATTGACATCCAAAACAACTGGATCTCCTATATTTATCATTTCCTTTCATATAGACAGAGATCGTTTATTTACACTCATTGACATATTAAAGCAGACCTACATCAAAAGACCTTGACATGTGAGATTGCTGACACCAATGCCTGACGTAAATTCCATTCTGATGCACAATACGCTATGAAGAGCTCAGAAAAACCTAACACTTTCTGTGGAAATCTATTTCTCTCTCTCTCTCTCTCTCTCTCTCTCTCTCTCTCTCTCTCTCTCAAGTTATGCATCCAATTTGAAATTCTAAAATGACTGGCTTGTTCTGCCCTCAGGGTCAAAATAAATCCATAAATTAGAAAATACTGACAACCACAAGCAGGATAGAACTGGGAGAACATATTAACGACTAATCATTATACATGATTCTGCTTAAAAAAAAAAAAAAAAAAAAAAANAAGAAAAACTCACAAGTTACCAAAAACAACTTAACATCAACATAACCATCTTTTTTTTTTTCTTTATCAAATATTCTGATCAAGTCAACTTCCTCTGGGTATTGTCTAATAGATTCTGAACCACAATTTTAAGTTGCTGTAGTATTTTATAGTTTTATTCTCATCTGTGACTTTAACAAACGTGAAACATTTGACTCCTGCCTAGTTCAAACCTTTGACAGCCATCTATGGGGGAAACCCTATATTTGATCTAGTCTTTCTTTTATATTAGCATTGTTTTACTAACCAAAAATAAAAAATAAAAATCCATAAGCGTTGGAATCAAATCAGCTCCAGTATATTTAGGTTCTGCTGTAACATAACTAACTAAACGAAGGATGAGCATAAGTTGAACGCATTTGATTTGAAGTTAGTGAGACTGAATGAGCTGTTGAGAAAGTGACGCTTTAGTCCTGTGTGGAGTCTAACGGGCAGCTGGAAATCCTCTCCATCCGCCGTCTCCTCTGTGTGATGGCATTCCGTTTCAAGTGCGATGACCGTTAGAAGCGGAGCGGGTATACACCGTTTTCCTGACCGTGTCTTAAAGCGAATATAGGCCAAGTATTAATAATATGCAGCTGGAAAACATCTTCGCTGATTTAAAAATACATCACTTCTGAATACCGATGCTATTCGCCGAACAAAAATTCTCGCTCTTCGGGGGGGGGGGGNAAAAAAAAAAAAAAAAACTACACTTGTACATTTTGATTCTTATTAAAATACCTCGAAAACAAACTACATATTCGCGGTTACCGACGATGAACGTCTTGGCAGATAAACTAAACAAGCAACCCGCTTTTGAAAGCTGGGTAATAACGGGAGAAGTTAGTCGATGCCAATGACATGTTGTCATTAACTTAGCCGTGTTGTTAACAACTTAAATTACAGTTTATTTGACAAGAATAGTGAGAACAACTCACGGTAAACACGGTACTGTGACCATGCTGACTAATTATCCCCGTGGTGAGCTTTAAATGTGTGCTACGATGAGAATAGTAGCTGGCTAGAATGCAAGCTAATATTAGCTGGCTAGGTGATGTCTCCACGTTTTAGCTGCCAATTCGGGAGAAAATACTGGAGCCGTTTTAAACCGAAAATTTCTGTACTTGTGCTCACGCCCGTGTCATCTCCACGCGGACTTAGAACAGTTCTAAAATCACACAGCAGTCATACTGGTAAATTAATCCCATTATATTTCTCTTACCTTCCGGCTTGTTTTCGGCAGCCATTTCCCCTTCACGCGCAACATCCTCCTCCTCCTCACGACCGTGGGTACCACGCGCGTGCACGGCGAGGACAGCACGAGGAGGGACCGGAGCAGCGAGCGGGGAGTCGGNCCACGCGCGTGCACGGCGAGGACAGCACGAGGAGGGACCGGAGCAGCGAGCGGGGAGTCGGTCCGACCGAGGCGAACTTACTATTGGCTGTGAGGCAGTGAGTGACATAGAGGCTCCGGGAGGAACACACACACACACACACACACACAGTGATTTTAAAAGAGCTCTGAGAAAAGTCAGATCCGCGCTCCGTTTTCTTTTGTAATAAAAAAAAAAACAAAGATTGTGAATGTTAATTGGAACAGATAGCACAACAGTTGTTTGCGGTTGCAGAATTACACGGTTTTATAGCCCGCGTCAAGTACTTTAACAATGGTCTTTTCTAACGGCAGACATTTGATTTGTCAGACACAGATGTAAGTAGTAACATTAATCACAGCTGCATTAAGGTGTGTCAGTGTCAGGGCCACGGCATTGTGCATGCTGGCTCACAGGCACGCCTAAATGGAACAGACCCATCGTTAATGTTACACCTGTGTCTAAATACCTACTGTGAAAGAAGGTTAAAAAAAAAAAAAAAAAAAANAAAAAAAAGGTCTATTCTTCAACTCTGACACAGACCAGATGATGTTGAGATCCAGTGTAACAAGCCGCAACTGGACCTCTCGGCATGCATAAATAAATAAATAAATAAATAAAGCGTTTGATTTGAAAGCTTTCAATATTTATCCTTATCGTTTGCTGAACTGAAAAAAAAAAAAAAGTATGGCCAGATTAATAATAGCTATAGCCAGTCAAATTACAGATTGTTGTGCTTTTGGCACTCCTGTCTACTACAATACTTAAGGACAGCCTTCACTCTGTACCCCATTAACACGCTGCAGACCAACACTGCTTGTGCTGAAATAGTGTGATTTTTAATAGTGCTGAAAGGACAGCTCCCCTGCTGCCAGTGCGCTCTGTCCAGTCAACAATTTGATGTTACAGCTGAGAAAATAATAACCAAATAATTAAAACTTTACATTAATGAAATTTATTAAACCTTCTTCTCAATCTTTGCCTAAATAGCCAATAAGAAGATGACATAAGGTTATTAATTCAGTTAGACATACATGTGCTTATATTCTTGATGTATGCAACATAATGATAATACATCCAACATTTTGTACAGATATCATTTTTTTTTCCTTTAAAAAGAACATTAAGTACCCTAGATATATTGGAACGCAATGAAATAATATGACATTATATCAAATGAAAATAGCAGTTGGCGGCAGTGTCAAAATTCCACTCTGCATTTTAATTTGGCTTGTTATATATTTCTGAGAGATCACAAATTGCCCACTTAAAAACAAATTCCGATTGAAAGAATGTCTGTAAATTCAAAACTTTAAAAATTAATACTGCATGCATTAAAACGCTAGTTGTTTTGTTTTTTTTAATTCATCCGCAACACAAGGGGGCGACAGAGTGTTCTGAGATTGCGCGCGCGTTCTAAATAACACGAGGAAGGGATGACCGGTTGTAAATATGGCGTCCGCCTTGGATGATGATGAGATTGACAATGATGATTATTATTCCCTGCTAAATGTCAGGAGAGAGGTACACTGCCCAGCTACATGTTGAATTAATGTCTGTGCATATGCATATGACAGTCATTCTTTAAACTTACCCCTTACAACATCTAACAGCTCGGCGTTTAATCAGAGTTGATGTTAGCTAGGTCGCTAGCTTGTGACCCTCGACATTGATTTTTGTTCTCGGTGTCTCAGTTATGACAGCTGTACTTATTCAGAGTGGTGTTTTTACTTATTTGCCCGCTAACATTTGATAAATTACCTGATAAAATACTTGATTTCGCGCAGGACTTTGCCAACAGTGGTTGTCAGTTAACGATAGAAGATGTTTTAATGTGTGAGAGTGCGAGTGTGGTTGCTAATGTTAGCGAGCCGACAGCTTAGTCTAATCTATTGGAAAGTGCTAACCAGCTAATGCTACCATGTGTGAATGCTTAATGTCAGGCATGCTGATTATCAAATACCCTGTAAGGACCCTCTTATAATAATAATTTGAAGCTCTTACTGACATTGCAGTGAGGTTGGTAGATGTTAGAAAGCTCAAATAAGTGTAACTTTATTTGTAAGTTAAGATTAGTAGGTGAGCTCAGTTCGAGCTGCAGATGCTGCTTTGTGATGTTCATATACGTTACTATTTTGTTTCGTTATGTCATAATTGTGTTACAGGCAACACAAGAGGAACTGAAGGCAGCATACAGACGATTATGCATGCTGTATCACCCAGACAAGCACCGGGACCCTGAGCTAAAGATACAAGCAGAACAGCTCTTTAACCTTGTACATGAGGCTTATGAAGGTAAGAAAAGCCATGATCTGCAGTGTACATTTGTTGTTTTGTTTCTTTNTTTTTTTTTTTTTTTTGGATGTATATGAAGCTGCTGCTGTTGTTGAATATGCTGAATATGTCTACATTAAAGCATTTTAGAAGATAGATGTACTGTACAGTTGAATAGTATTAATGGTTCTGCATCACTTTACAGTGCTTAGTGACCCTCAGGCACGAGCTATCTATGATATCTATGGCAAGCGAGGACTGGATGTGGAAGGATGGGAGGTAAATCACACTTCAAGTTCACACTTAAGCCTGAACCTTATTAGAGTGAAACTGATGCATATTGTGTTTGATGTTTTTCTGATGTTTCCATGGGTGCTCTTATGGGTGAGAGAGCAGGGACATCTGCCATCTGCCAGTCTGCCTATTTTTACATTTATAAAAGAAAAAAAAAAGAATTATGGCCATGGTGAAGGTTGGCTAGTAATGTAAGAAACTGAATTTGTTATTTATTAGTTTTTTTGTTTGTTTGTTTTTTAAATGAAATTCCATTCAGTTGGATCCATGAGGTTTCAGCTCTCCTGTCTGTACTATGCCCGTGGAAACATCAAAAGAAGTCCATCAGTATAAAGTTTGTGAATTCTTCTATTAATGTGTTTTAGCTTTTAGGATCTTGACTTGATATCAATTGGTTTTATTATTAAGGTGGTGGAAAGAAAAAGAACCCCAGCAGAGATTCGAGAAGAGTATGAGCGTCTTCAGAAAGAGCGAGAGGAGAGGAGACTCCTGCAAAGGACCAACCCAAAGGTGTATCAGGATGAAGTTAACCTCATGTATTTCACCAATGTAACATATAAAGTATTTCGGGCATTTCATACATATTATACACAGGTATTAATTAAGTATTTTTTTCTTATCAGGGAACGATTAGTGTGGGTATTGACGCCACAGACCTCTTTGACCGGTATGAGGAGGACTATGAGGATGTGGTTGGAGGAGGTGTCCCACATGTGGAAATCAACAAGATGCACATATCACAATCCATAGAGGTAATGAAATGTGCAACATTCTACATATTTTTAAAGATGATTACAGGGTTTTGAGTTTGGTCAAAAGGCATGTAACCATAGTCTGTATCAAATCTTATGTTCATAGAAAATTGAGTTTTGTCAAAAGAATGTACAGTATAAGAGTTGTTTAATGTTGTCTACTACAGGCCCCTCTTACTTCAAAAGACACAGCAGTTCTCTCTGGCTCCTTGTCAACCCACAATGGAAATGGAGGTGGCACCATTAACTTGGCCTTGAGAAGAGTTACCTCAGCTAAAGGCTGGGGAGAGGTTGGGATTTACTGTACCATTTTATACTGCATCCTTACTTCTTACCATGATATACCACACTATTTAATGAATGTATTCTATAAATTGCATAGTTTCTATCTCAGTCTACAACACCAAACAGTAATCTGCATGTGGATCACACAGTAACTGGTATGATAGATAATGTGTTGACATTAGATGTAAAATTTTTGTCTGTGTACACAGATACAATTTTGTCTTTGTACACAGGTAGAGTTTGGGGCTGGAGATACCCATGGACCTCTCCTTGGAATGAAAATATTCCGCAACTTAACACCTCGCTTGTATGTAGATATGCAAGACAAACAAAAAACAAAAAATCCATATTCTGTATTTTTCATTGCAACGTGAACAGTTCTGTCCTAACAGGATTTTTTTTGGTCTCCAGCTTTGTGACTGCTCAGTGTGGACTCCAGTTTTCATCCCGAGGGGTGCAACCTGGATTTACCACCGTGCTGGCCCGTCACTTAGACAAGAACACCATGGGCTATTTGCAATGGCGCTGGGGGATCCAGTCCTCTATGAACACCAGCATAGTCAGGGACACCAAGAGCAGCCATTTCACCTTCGCAATGCAGGTTAGCAGTCAGCAGTTATATTTTACTTAAATATTAGCCAAGACACTATTAAATCAAGGGTTGCTGTATGATCATTAACCTTTTTCTCTGCAGCTTGGCATTCCTCACACTTTTGTGATGTTGAGCTACCAGTACAAGTTCCAGGATGATGATCAGACAAAGATTAAAGGCTCACTAAAGTATGTTCTCAACATTATTCATGCCGTCAAGACCTTAGAAGAAAATCTGCACTCAGCCCCCAACCCCCCTTTTTTTTCTTTTTAGATTTCTAATTAATTGTTCAGAAAGATTATACTTGTACTAATACTCAGTTTTCTATCAATGTGAATGTATTTATGTTGCAGATCAGGTTTCTTTGGCACCGTGGTAGAGTACGGTGCAGAGAGGAAGATCAGTCGACACAGTGTCCTGGGGGCCACAGTCAGTGTTGGAGTGCCCCAAGGCATCTCCCTCAAGATCAAGTAAGTGCAGCTGACTGCTCCATTTTCCTGTATAGTGTTGATTCCAGAGGGTTTTCCTCACAGCCCTGTTGCCATGGCACCCATAGGCAGCAAGACGCACTATTTTGCCACCCAGTCATATGTAGACAAATCATTGCTCAGTAGCTACACATAAAAGTTCAGTACTGGTTATAGCAATGGATAAATTAATTTTATACAATTGTATATATATATAATTGTGTCTGTAAGGATTCACACACTGGATAGGCCTCTATTGCAAGATGGTGTTGGTTATTTGGGACACTTGCACACCCCTTCAGCAACTAAAAACACATTATTTGTGAAGTGTATATTTTAAAACAAACACTCACATTTTACCTTTAAATCTTTATAGTTTTGTGCAAAACTCTTATTATGTTGAGACAGATCCATTCTGTTGCCTCCATCTTTGACTGTTGATGTTTAAGATCTGAGAGTGTCATCACACAGTTCACCGTCTTGTTCTATTAATAGTTTCTTACAACATCTTTGCAGTTTTTACTACTTCTGAATGTGACATCTGTTTTAGCAGTATTTCACTGAAGTGGCAGTGTTCTGCCAGAAATTTGCTGCCATACATGTTTAACTGTAAGTGACCATTCATAGACAAGAATCTGAATATTAGGCATTTTGTTACCAAGGCAAGGATATAAATAAATGAACTTATAGAACTAAATACAATCTCTGTGTCTGCAGACTAAACAGAGCCAGCCAGACATATTTCTTCCCCATTCACCTGACTGACCAACTCCTGCCTAGTGCAGTGTTTTATGCCACAGTTGGACCACTGGTTTTCTACCTCGCCATCCAGCGGCTTATCATTCGGCCCTACCTGCATGCCCAGAAGGAACAGTAAGAAACCTGTACACATAATCCATTCTTTAATTTAGTTGTTTTATGAAAGAAACATTCTAAACATAAGGAGCACTATGTTTTGTTATGGCCAGATCTTAAGAGTCAGTCTTAATTCTCCCTCTTTTAACTTAACAGAGACTTGGAGAAGCAGCGGGAGAGCTCAGCATCTAACATTGCCAGGAAGAAACAGGAGGCCGAATCTGCTGTGAGTATTGTATAGGCCTACATGTAACATGCATTATGGTTACAATAAGAGATGTATTATTTATGAATGTCGAGAAACAACATCAGCTATCAATCACACTAATCATACAAACCAGTTGTACTTAAAAGGTTTGAGATGAGTTTAGATAGCATGCAAAATTTTAGTGTATTTTGTGTTATATGCACATGATGTAAAAACAAATTTTCTCTCGCTGTCTCTCTCTCTCTCTCTCTCTCTCTCTCTCTCTCTCTCACTCTCTCTCTGCTTCTTTCATCTCTTTAGGTTTTGCTCATGCAGGAGTCTGTGCGCAGGATTATTGAAGCAGAGGAGTCTAGAATGGGTAAGATCAATAATATTTAAGGGTGAGCTTATCCTGGGAATAATGTTTTTTAAAGCAGGTTATGAAACTATTTCATGCTATTAGATTTTGAAGTGTTTCATAAATTTCAGAAGTATTCTGAAAACTCTGCCTGATTCAATATTATTCACATCAAAATGTATTTATTGAAATAAGTCTTTTTTTTTTTTTTTTTTTTTTAAACCAGCTCTCCATTTCAGAAACTTCACAGCCAGTAGTTTTCTGTTCTTCATTCCAATGAATTACTAGTTTTTCTACATGATTCTGTGATTTGGATTTTGGACACAAGTCTTAAGGGACTGTACACCTAGCATAGGCAGGACTCATCTGTGAGCCTCATCCCTTAACAAAGAAGAGAAGAATTACTTTGTAGACACTTTGACACGATCTTTGGTGATTTTGCTGTGAAATGGCCACATTTAAAATGCAATTAAAATGTTGGTGGATTTTTTTTAAATGTCCCTCCTGCTTCCTTTTAGACTAGTGATAAATGGGCTTTTTGGTTCGCTTTTGATAAGTCCACTAAAACCAAAAAAGAGCTCACAGTATATATATATATATATATATTTATTTATTTTTTATTTTTAATTTGGTAAGTGATAGTTGGCTCATGACACCTGTCTATACAAACTGCTCAGACTGATTTTAGCATCACCAAAGATACATCAGACTTTGGGCTTGTGAAGTAACAATTGATAAATGTGTCTGTATGTAATAGATGCATAGCTGCTCCTGCATTCAATGGATGAGGCTCAATGTAATGGTTAGGAGTAGTTTAACGCCAACAATGAAAATTGAGCAGAGTCTCATAATAACTTGCTATGTGCAAAAATGTGTCTGGAATTCCTGACATGTAAAATTAATAGTCTGCTATTTTAAAAGTGATGATTTGCGTTGAAATTTTAATATTTGATTATCAATGGCCAAAATCCAGTATCTGATTTGTCTGCAAAGAGGCCAGTCCTTCAGTTTCTACAGTCTATTCTAAATCAACTTAATTAAGCCATTTTGGTGACTGATTTACCTTTTTACACATTAAAATGAAAAATTAATACATTCAACTCACATTCAATTTTCCAACGATTCACACAATCCTTGGAACTGCTTCCAAAATTAGGTCTCATCATCCTGAACGCTTGGTATGGCAAGTTTGTGACAGACAACAGTCGGAAACATGAGAGGGCAAAGGTCATTGATGTCACTGTGCCACTGCAGTGCCTGGTGAAAGACTCAAAGCTCATCCTCACTGAGGCCACAAAGGTACATACACAAATCCAGGACAAGATTTCCAAGTCCAGTTATTACACTATTTGTTCATATGTAAACCTGCACTACACATTTGAGGGGTTACATTAAGTTTATTTCTTGGTACTCAAAATATACATGACATCCTCACCTTGTTCAATGACGATTCAGTCTGGTGGTGGTATATGACCTCATGTTGTCTTTCCAGTCAGGACTCCCTGGCTTCTACAACCCCTGTGTGGGGGAGGAGAAGAGCCTGAAGGTGCTGTATCAGTTCCGTGGAGTCATGCATCAAGTCCTGTCAGGAGACACAGAACCACTCAGGATACCAAAGCAATGTAAGTTCCACAGATTATTACACAGCAGTGTCTCACAGCTGTGCATGAGGTTTATGTCACATTTGTGGCCGTGTTACAGTCATGTTTGTCTACTTCAGTGGAGTCATGCTCCAGTAAATGGTATACTTTGTGGAATCTGAAATGTTGAACCTACATCTGTTCCAGATCTTATTGACAGCAGAGTACATGTACTTTAACACTGAGAATGTATGGATGTATTTCATGTCTTAGTTTTTTACATGTCTTCTAGAATCCACTAAGCTACATTATCTACCAGAATTGTGTGCCTGCCAGCAGTGTTAGTTGTTGACTTCTTTCTTCCTGCTTCTACTTTACAGCACATAGGATTGACGCCGACACATAGAAGCTCCTACGCTGCGGACACACACACACGTCTGTCAGCCATTTGAGAAGATGGATAAATCTGTTTTAGATATGACATGAACTAAACTCATTGTTACCCAGAGAAGCCCAGACATTTATCCATGTCTTTATATTGTCCATTTAAATATGCAGAGTGGAGTCAAAGAATCACAGACTGAGATTATAATTCAATATCTATGGACAAGGTTGCGGCCTGCTTGAAACTCCAAAGTGTCTCCCAAATCAGTGGGCTACTATTTTCTTTCTTGGGTCTTTTACCCACAATGATACCCCTGTATTTTTGGTATGGCTTGTAATGTATGATCTCTGTTGTACACAAACTGAGTGCCTATGTGATTGAAGACAAATGCACCTCTGTATATTTGCCATATTATTAAAATCAGTCACCCTCATCTGTCTGTGAAGGCTCATCACAATGTTTAGATTGAAAAACGTTTTGAACAAAGTCACTCAACCACATGGATGTGGACTCTAATATGTTAGAGATTATATGACTAAGCAGAGACTTCCTGTCCTCAGCTGTGGAATGTAGATGTAGCTGAGGACCATGCCCGCATGCTTGAGTGACAGAGCATCAAACTAGAGAAAACCTTTCCTGAATGGGGAGGATGTTTGAGACACCACTTATCAGCTATTTACAATACTGTCCCTGCCCCAGCATTTCCTCATACCAACTGCATCCCCACTTGGGCTTGATGGTAATGCAGGCATGGCTGAATACAGAGTCTCAGTCCTGAACTACTGTGCATCTGCATTCCACAGTGGATGGGGCCTGCCCCAGTGATGGATTTGGCTGCCATATGGGGAAATCTTGGCCTTCCCAGCTGTAGTTTGAATTGAAGAAGCCTTTCCAGCGAACAGCAAACATAAAAACTTTATATGGTAAAGACAATGTCTCGCATGTTACCTAAACATTTTGTTGCTTTTTCTAACATAATTGTTACTGCATTTGTTTTTTCATGCTTGGGAGCAGAATTCATTTTTATTACCTTGGTTTTGAACATGTTTAATGGGTATTGTGGCAGCTGTTGATGCCTGACTGATTAGGAGCATTGCTATTAAGATTTAAAGCAATATGGAGGTACTGTGGATTTGTCGTTGGTGCTGATTAGTGATAACTGTATGATTTGATTGTGTATCCAGTGGATTTCAGTAGTTTCCTATTCCTGGGGCCTTGCTCAGAAGACACCTACTTACACAGGCAGTGTGACAGTTTTTTTTTTTTTTTTTTNTTTTTTTTTTTTTTTTTTGTTTGTTTGGTTTTTTTTGTTTTTTTTTTAATTGAGAATACATTTTTTTCTGGAATAATACTGTTTAATTTAAACAACTTCAAAAATGCACTGATACACAATGAGGCAGAAATAAAAGACACAAATTTGCCAGGAACAAACAGAAGGTGGAACAGCACAGCTTCAGACATAGCTCAGCATCTTGAAAATGCAGATGCCATATGGATGGAGTCATTCAAAGAGGTTGTTACAGCCATTTTAAATTAATTCTGCCCACATCACATCTTTAGTTGATAAATTATAACTGTTTATACATACAGTGGGGGNCAAATTTGATTGAGCCTATAAAATTGAGTATTCTTTTACATTCTTCTCCCAGTTCTCCCTTTTTTGGTCCTGGGTGAGATCTTGAATCCTGCTTGCCATTAGGTATGTCAGCTTGTGTGTCATGAATAGAAAGGAGTGAATCAAGTGCATGATGCAACTGAAAGAGCCATAATACCAAAGACTGTTGCACCTTGTGCAGAACCAAACCATTTCAAGAATAGAGGACAAACCAAATTACCAAAATCAAAACTAAGAAGATTTCAGTTTAAACATCACTTCAAGAAAGGAATAATTCATAAACAGGCATGGATAAGGTGGTGTCTTGTAGTTTCATAACAAGACAAACAAGTCCTACAGCTTTACTTTTCCCCTTCCACTTCCTTGTCTGCCAGCTTTAAATAGCTTCAGCCTGTATCTGTTCACACTCGCCAGCACGAAGAAGGGATCATGGAAGAAGCAAGAGACAAGAGTCTGGAGTCACACGGCAGAGAAGAAGTGGTCATTGTACACGGGTCTGCCACACAGGTATAAATGTCAGACAGTTGTAGGTGAATTTTCTATAAATAACAGAAACTTGTGAGTGACTGCAAAAAACAACTAGATGTTACAGCTGGATGTTAAATTCCTTTCATTTTGATTGAATTAAGATGTGTAAAGAGGCACTATGTTGCCTTCAAATGCTCCACAGTGGCTGGAAATGCTGATGAAGGGGCACTTTTTTGGTGACAGTTTTAGATGTCACATGAAAAATCGACCCTCATATTGTCTGATTTATCAATTTAATGTATTTGTGGAGTTGCAGTATGATACATTTTTTAATCTCATCTCTCATTACATGTCAAAATAAATGGACAGAAGTCTACAGACTGAGTGCAAAACAGCATTAGGATCTAAACTATTAGTATCACAGGACTAATTGCTTAAGTGAGCCAGTTTAAGATTTTAACATTGCATAGTATAAGCAGTGGGGAGGTCCCAAGTCAGTGCCTAGTTGTTGTTTAGTCTTGAAAATTAAAATAGTCATATCTCTATAGTGATTTTTTTTCTTAACCTAGTCCACAGCCCCTGCCCTTCCTGAGAAGATCCCCGAGGAGGTCTTGCTGAATCTTCCTGCCCATGTGTGTGATGTGGTGGTACATGATGAATGGAAACTAACGACTGATGGTGAATCTCTGTGGAAAGAGCAATGTAGAAGAGAAGGTTACCACCTACGGGATGGTTCTAAAATACCTGAAGATTGGAGATTGTTTTACCTCTTGTGCAAGAAGAGAAGGAATCTTCTCAAGAACCCCAAAGCAGAAGGTAAGAGGCTAAAATTCTACCTCAACTGAACATGTGGTATTAAGGCCATCTTTTTCCTGCTGAGCTACAAATTAGTACTGCCAAATGATTTTTCTCACGACCCATCTCACTATTTTTGATAGAAAATCTGAGTGGCTGGAAGAATTTGGAGAATGGTGGTGATGGATGGATAATTGAGAATAATAAGACACCCCATCCAGATCAGGCAGTCCAGAAAGTCTTCGTAACCTCTTATTCAGCAGCAGAGAGGCAGTAAACATATCAATTACACTGTATATTCATATACTAAATCATATTTTGTCTGTCTGTAGGATGTGTATGAAGTCCCAGCTGATTGACCTGGAGGAGGAGGGCTACAACCCTTCATTTATGGATCAATTCCAGCCAGACATCAAAATATCTGAGTGGTAAGAAAAATATGTATAAACTACTCATCCATTTTTTGCCAAACAAGTCAGTGACTCACAATAGAGTATGTATAGCACTGTATTTTGCTTCATTCATATACCTGTATAACCCTAAGTGCTGTTATAGTCACTTCATTTGTGTGTTGTGTGAAAACACTATGGGCATCAGGCATGAATACATGCCTTTGCTTAAACTAATCTAAATAGCCATCTTTGTTAACTTTTTACAAAATATTAGAACTACTTTCACAAGAAGGTTTTTCAAATTACATCTAAAACTTAAACTTTCACTTAGACAATTCCAGACTCGGGCTGGAATTGGCTGTCTAAATGAAACTGAAAACATAATTAACCATCTTTGTACATGTTTGTGTGTCTTACACTAGGTATGTACCACGACATGATTGTGGTTGTCAATATCACATCCATGTAGAGTTACTGGATCAAAGGAAGAAGCCAATCCAGACATTTGCTCCTGACACAGTTTACTTTGAGCAGTGGAATGATCAGAAATGGAATCAGGTATTGTTAGGGCATGAGATGCACATAATGGATATGATGAAGTTTAGAAAAGCCCCAAAGGCCAGGCAAACTGTAGACCTACTGATATTTATTTTTCAGATGACCCATGTATTCCAGAATTATGGACCAGGAGTGAGATACATCCAGTTTATCCATGGAGGCAAGGACACACAGTTCTGGGCAGGATGGTATGGAATTCGTGTTACTGACAGCCGAGTTGAGATATGTCCATCGAAGGACTTGTAGCTCTTTGGGATTCAACGAGTACGTTCTTCCTCCCTTACCTGAAACTGTACTTTTCTGAGTGTCATCAACCTTATATCATCTATAGTTTTTTTTCTTTGCCTGAAAAGAATATTTCTACTGCTTCAAAAACATGAATATGAATCTCTTTTTTCATGAAATGTAATTTCCAATAAACAGCTGCATATAAAGATGTTAGACATTTATAGCAGTATAGCGCACTTTGATGCAAAAAGGATGATGAGTTGCAATAAACTGAAGTCTAAAATATTGTAACAGATTTTCTCAACAGATGTTAGAATGGAAGTTGGCACAGTGAAGCTGACTACTCCTAAATAATGCCTTTCTCAGTGTGTATATAAAAGTACCTTCAGATACAATTAAACACAGTTTTGATGGATGTAACTTTTTCTTTTTTACCACTTAATGGATGATGAGTTGCAGCAAGAGGTTGTCATAACCCTCTCTTCCTGTTGATTTGTAAATTCTGTTTTGTTGTAGAATCTGTTGAAAATAAAAATCTTTGTATTACCACTCTTCCCCATGTCCACTGTGGTTTTCAATACAACATAACCTATTTTACTCTATGAAACCATCAACGTACAGGGTTTGGAGTTAGCATTATTGAGTTTAATGTGTCTTTTATCACGAATGAGTTGTTAAATGCTAAATGATAGTTAAGGTTGTTTATCAAAAAATTATTATGTTCAGGTAATGAAATTAGTAATTAATTTTTATAGAGGGACAGCACAGTGGCTTGGTAGTTAGCACTATGGCCTCAAAGCAAGGTTTGAATCTGACTGGGGCCTTTCTGTGTGGAATTTGCATGTTCTGCCCATGTCTGTGTGGGTTTCCTCCCACAGTCCAAAGACATACAGATTAGACAAATTGGAAATTCTGATTTGCTGTAGGAGTGAATGAGTTTGTCTATATGTTAGCCCTCCAAATGGCAATTTGTACTGGTTCATTTAACAGATAATTGTACCAGTCACAATGAGACCATTCAAATGACACCAGACTGGATATCACATAAATGAACAACAGACTCAGTTATGATCAGCTATATATTAAAGTGCACACAAGATACTGACATCAGGTAAGAAATTACAAATGGTATTTGTTAGAGTGCATACCTCCACCAAGGCTGAAAAAGATAAGAATGCTGTTAGCAAAAGACCAACCAAAGCAGTTCACCCATGTCAAGAAACTGACATTTCTGCCAACATTAACTGCTGCTACATGAACATCTTACCTCTTCGGCTTCTGTTTGTTCTTGGCTAACTTCTCCACTGTTGACGGGCCATCTTGTAGAAGGATCTCAGTGCCTACCAGCAGGAACAGTGTCTTGGGGCAATGGTAAGTTATTTCAGGAACCCACTGATGGAACAAAATGTGAAAAGGCAAAATTCTAAACAAAAAGCACTTATCACACTCATTAAAAAATATATATATATATTTTTAATATATAAAAAATGTATATAATATATATATATATGCTATTATTCATAAAATTCTGAAGATGAAGATATAATCTTCCTGGAAAAAAACAAGGTTGTTGCCATCAATGAACAGAACTTTCTATGATCAGAGAGAAGTCTTCTTACACTTGTTAATAGTCAAGATATGACTTAATCATATTGTTCAACCAATTATTCAGATTCTGTTTTATAGACCTTAATAAGTGGTATATTAGTTTTCACTGTTAACAAAAATCCACAAGGAACAAATAAAAGGTGGAACAACTCAGCTGACATAGCTCAGCATTTTGAAATGAATATACAACATGAATGGAGTCATTAAAGGTGATGTTGCATGTTTGAGCCTTGTAAATACTACCCCCACACACTTTACACTATTGGCAACCATTCCCCCCCCATTAATAGAAAAGAGTGAATCAAATGCATGATGCAACTAAAAGCACTGTGAGACCAAACGACTGTTTTACATCTCCTTCATGTTTAAGAACATGAAGGAGATGCTCAGAGGTCAAACAAAATGTCCAAAGTCACATAATGTATGTTACCCTGTCAACAATTTGAGTACATTTGTTTATGACGCTACCATATATTTAGTGGATTCTTTTTTCTGAAGAAGCATGCCTGTTCTTTATCTTGCAGCTGATTAATGAAAGATTGAGGGGTTTTTTTGTCATCATTTGCGCCATTTGTCAGGTCAGGGTTGAGTTTGTTTGTGCCATATGATTTAAAGCTGCAAAGTAGATCAGAATTGTAATTTGTGCTCATGTAAGGCAAACTAAATTTACAATTACTTGATCACAGCATGAAGCCAGTCCATACACTTTCTCCTGATCCAGTTTTCCAGGACAGGTGAAATACTGTCATTTTTACCAAGTCAGCAGATAATCAACAGAGTGATTAAGTCTTTAGATGCTCTGTAGAGTGTGATAGATTTGTTTCATCCAAGGATCAATCTGACAGTGAGCTCAGGAGACTGTTTCCTTTGATTTTTTATCAGACTGGATTGACACTCACCGTTTTTTGTTTTAATTTGTGTGTGTGTGTGTGTGTGTGTG
>VXCM01000779.1:0-93471 GCA_014773175.1 Lucifuga dentata
CAAATGGATTGTTTCGCTTTAACAGAATAATGTGACGTTGGTTAATTTTCCTTTCATCCAAATCCAATCCAATCCAATTAAATCCAAATATTTAATTGCCCCTCCATCTCAGCAGAGATGAAACCCACAACAAACTGCATCCAAAATACATGGAAAATTAATACTTACACTGTTATTTGGAAAGTGCTCCTAACATTTTTTTTTTTTTAATTGATATTCCTTCCATTTAAAATATTCACTTAAGAATAAGAACATATTTTATTCATCTCTTCAGAGAAATTCCTTACGTACATTGTGAAGAAAAATGTTAACATCTCGCAGCATAATGAAAATCATATAACAAACTCTGGACAAACCTAATTTGAACAATACTTTGGAAAACTACGACCATGCAACATAAACTTTATTTTCTCAGTGAAAATAAAGGCCAACACTGCGTAAAAACGTGTACTATTACAAACTAGAACTACAGACTACAGTTATTAAATAACACATAAATGTGAAATAGTTTGCTTAATGACACGCACTTACGATCTTTAGATGGCGTCACTTCCTTTTCCTGCTCTTTGCAGAAAGTCCGGCAACAAAATGAATTTCAAAACAAAACAAATGCTGACCAATATGTGCCATGTTGACTAATAAAATCGAAACACATAATAAAAATAAGTTGTAGGCTTAATAAATAATATGAAGTAGATATATAACAACTTTAAACTATTTGCAATAAATCATTTTTGGAAGTTCTATAAAAAGTATTTTGCTTTACTTTGAAACTTCCGGTTTTTGTTATGTCGAAACATGGCCGACTTGACCAGCCCAGGAAGGAGAGGAGCATAGACCAACAAACCTCTCAGTTTTTAGTTAAGCTATCTGCACATTCGGAATCATGGTGTCTTGTGCGGTTTTGTTTCTCTTGACGGTGGCCTGTGTCTATGGAAAAGCTGCGGCAGAAAGAAAACTCATATTTGTGACTGTGGTGAGCACTGTTAACAGCTTGTGTAACGCTGGCGAAGCTGCATTTAAATGTAACTGTTACACTAGATACCGAATTGTATTCAAAACTTAGTAGTTTTACTGTTTTCTTTAGTTTTCTGCCAACATGTTTAAAAGACTTGAACATCTTTCATGTTTTGCAGTAATGTTTACACTCTTTGGATAATTTCGGCATGTTAGGAATAAACCAAACATTCTTTAAATTTTTTAAAAGCATATTTTAAGACGATTCATACCTCTTGCATGCACTTAGGCGACATAATGGAAGAAAACTATGAGAAAACAGGCAAATCCAATTAATTGAGTGTAGCTTCGTACATTTGCTGAATATATTTGAATTGAAAAATTGGCTTCTGCAGATGTAAAAAAGTAGGAAAGTGTGTTTTATGACAACAGCCATTATTTCTTGAAGAACATAACCTGGTTTTTGTTGATGAACCCTTGTGTAAAATACTGATAAGTCTTCTTGCAAATGCTCTCAGATATAAGTTATTACAGGGGAATGAAGCCTGTCTGCCTACATATTCATGCATTTGTAATTAGCTGGATTAAACCTTGATGAGCCGTAGATAATGTTCTCTTCTTTTTCTGTTTCATTAAATCATCTTGTTGTGTGACTGGTCAGATGATCAAGTAAAGCTTTGGAATATTGTTTTTTGGAGCAAGTGCTGAAAAGGTAGAGATAATCTCTGTGGCTGGAACAACTCAATAAGGATTTGTGCCTGTAAATAATGTCTAACCTCAACATGACTAACATACCATGCAAAATGATTTGTCATTTCTTTCCACAACAAAATATAAATTCTACCATGCTGGTAAAAAACATTGTGTGCTCCTCTTCATATTTTTATTTAATTTTGCACTTCATTGGCACTGCCATGTCAAATTCAGGCCATTAACAGACGGGCTAGACTAGTTGGAGCACTGTGATCACAAGACTGCAGCTACACCTTTTGTTTTATCCATAATAGCAACATATGTGAGTGCTGACTCAATCTCGTTGTGAACTAAACTTAAAGGAACAATATGAGTGCACCAGGGCCGGAGTGGGGCCCATTTTTGGGGGCCTAAATGCAGTCTGAGGCTACAAAAGCATTTAATGAACAGATTATTTCACTGCATACACAAATCATACTTTAAAATTCATTCACAGATAATGTTTAATGTGTTTGTTTTTTCAATTAAAATTTTTGCTTTGCAAAAATTTAACTCACAGGTTCGCAACATGATATTCCCATAATAATTAAATTAACTGTTACCAGACTCATCATCATCATCTCTCTTTACCTTTAGTTACCAGTTTTTGCTGCTGGTTTGTTGCTTGAAAACATGTCTCAGTTTGGCACATTTGGTGCTTTTTAAATTTTTTTTTTTTTTTTAAATCTGCTCCCCCTCATGTGTCATGCATGTGCATCTGTGTGCGGAGCAATCGCGGTGTGTCTTGTGTGTGTATGAAGATCATCAAATTAAATTATTTTGTTTCCGACCACGTCACCAGCCCAACAGTTAAGCGGCCCACTGGGAAAATTCCTGAACTTCCTGATTGGCCGCACTGAACCGGGTCTTGAGCCACATGCGGCTCGAGAGCCGCGGGTTCGCCCCCCCTGCTCTAGACCAGTGGGAACTTATTTAAATACAGTTATCTAGAAAACAAGCAAGCAACACAAAAGTGTTTTTTTTTTTTTTTTAATGTTCCTTTTTTCTGTCTGTCTGAAATGTATTTCCTAAAATATTTTGTATCAGAATTTTAAATCATTGTCTGTTTTGGGTGATCACAAAGGTTGCTGTTCCTTTTACATCCATTGAACCTTGTCCACATAAAAGACAATATAAAATACCTAGTCCAAACAAATAAAATACCTTGTTCACATAAAAGACAGCACAGCAGCAGCACTTTCACTAAAACTTTGCGTAAGTTCACAGAATAAATGAAGGCCTAGAAATCTCATCCTGGTCATTGAGTTCTTTTACAAAGTCTAGAAACTCAAATATGAATGCTAATAGGCAGAAAGTCTTTATTTCACTCTTATTTAATGAGGCAGAGAACACAATGTGACAAGTTGTCATTTGTAACTGTGTGTCTCCATAATTAGACCTACTAGTTATTGAATATTCCTCTAGAGTTTATTCCAGGTAATGTTGTTTAGCAAGGGTGTTACAGAATGCTTTGTGACTGTGTGTTGAGGTTCAGCTATGCACTGTGATTAAGGCAGCTTTAGCAACAGATCCTTGTTAGCATCCCTATGTGTTATGCAGGAGTGGGTTCAATTCTCCCCACGAGGGTGTGTTAGCTTTCATCTTCTCAGAAAAGTTGGTAATGTGGTAATCAAGTTAGTTGAATGATGAATAAATTATGTTGCCCACCATCCTTTCTTCATAGTGTTATCTGGAATCTGTTAGTTGTGTGAGAATTGAAATAGCATGAGGACACAGTCATGTATTACCTAGTTGAAACCACAGCTTAAGGATGGATGAGGTGAAGGAAAGATCTGGAGGTTCTACAGAGGTCAAAATGGATTTTCTCCTTTATAAAAGTTGATTTGTTGACCATTACTGAGGGAGATATTTTTGTGGTTTACATCTTTAAATGTATTTTTGTAGAATTTTGGGAATCTGCCACTTTGTTCTACACATACATGCTGCTTTATCTGCTTCTCTTTAGTCATCAAGGCCACATCCTGCATTTGTTTTCAACAATGGTAGTCATGTAGGACCAGATCAGGCTGGTTAAATTTCTATTGTCTTTTATGTCAGAACTGTTTTTTTTTTTTTGNTTTTTTTTTTTTTGTTTTTTTTTTACTTGTGTAACGACTTTAGTCTTGTTCTTCACTTCCCCCCCTTTTTTTTCTCCACACAATGAGAAATCTTCTCTATTTTGCAGGCAAATTTGGCGAAATCATTCTGATGTTGTCTAGTGAAGAAAATAAAGGGAAACCATGAATTTAGGATGTCACCTGACACATCTCTCGCTTCTTTCCCCTCCAGCTGTTTCGGCATGGCGACAGATCACCAGTCAAAGCCTATCCTACCGACCCGTACCAAGAGAGCGCCTGGCCGCAAGGTTTTGGACAGCTGTCTCTGGTACGATAACTTGACCACCCTGCAGCATAAAAAAGAAATCCATATTAATGACTCCGTCCACTGCATATGATGTCATTTTGTGTTTTCTCTCTTTCTGTGCATGCATGTGTGTTTTTAGGAGGGGATGAGACAGCACTTTGAGCTCGGCCAGTTTCTCAGGAAGCGATACCAAGGCTTCCTCAACGAATCCTATGACAGACATGAGGTAGGGGAGAGGCACACCACACCACACCATAACCTGTACAGACAGACAGCAATTCAGCTGATATTTAGGAGAACAACAGCCTTTCCTGTTTGAAAATAAAATAGACCCCCCTCGCTCTTGTTTCCTCAGATCTTAGTTCGAAGTACGGACTACGATCGCACCCTGATGAGTGCTGAGTCCAACCTTGCAGGTCTGAACGCTCATCGCCTCCTTTTAGTCCTCTATATTCTTTGTAATTCTTCTCTCACAAATCTTTATTCTGATTCTTGTCGCCGTCTAGGCCTCTACCCTCCCAGCGGCCAGCAGGTCTTCACACCGGACTTAAAGTGGCAGCCCATACCTGTACACACTGTCCCACAGGATCAGGAGAGAGTATGCAGATTATCATTGATTTATGAATGATCCTTGTGATTCAGTACTTTGTCTCACCCCTCTCTCTCTCTCTTTCTCTCTCTAGCTTCTCACATTTCCTTTGGGAGATTGTCCTCGATACAAACAGCTGATGAACGAAACTGAACAGACAGAGGAATTTATCAATGTCACCAATACGTACCAGGTATTTTAATCTTCTCTTCTCTTCTCTTCTCTTCTCTTCTCTTCTCTTCTCTTCTCTTCTCTTCTCTTCTCTTCTCTCCTCTCCTCTTCTCTTCATTCAAGTCTTCTTCTGCTCCTCTCCTCAGGACATTCTCAAGCTAGTGAAGGATAAGACTGGACTGAACAAGACATCTGTGAGCTCTGTGTGGAGTGTGTACGACACACTGTTCTGTGAGGTGAGAAAAACACACACACACACACACACAGTCACTGGTGATGAGTGTTTTGGAGGAGTTCTCCTGAAGTAAAGTAAGTATAGAACAGAAATAGTAAAGGAATAGTGCAGAAATATTTGGTGACACGGCTGCAGAGGCTTTTTGACATTTCCAAGTCACATGATGCATCATAATCATTTACAGTAATATTTTCTTGGCTTTATCAGGCTCATCAGGCCACACTGCTGATAAGTTACAGCTTCTCTTTCACCATCTATCTGTGATAAATGGTGAAAGAGAAGTTTGAACAGAGATGTTTGCCAAACTGATGTGTGAACCTGAATGCGTCTGGTTTTAGTCTTGAACTGAACCAGTTCCACCAGAAAAACAGACCCTTTGGCAAACAAGCCGGAGTCTCCTGAACGTGCAACATGAAGCATGGGAGCGGTTTCACGTCTGCTTTTTAAACATTTTTTGTTTTGTTATGTTTAAATGTCAAGTCAGGGAAATTCTGGGTCAGTGTGTACAGGAGATACTGAGCAACATTGTGGTGATGATTAGAGAGAAATACACAACTGCCGCTTATGCTTTAGCTTTATAGCCTGCGTGTTTTAAAGATCATTCTAGTCAACCCTTTATTTCTTTTCTTTTTGTTTCAATTCTATAATGTCTCTGTGTGTTTATCCAGTCCCGTCACAACCTGTCAGCTCCTGATTGGGTGACTCCTGCTGTGATGGAGAAGCTCAGATTTCTTAAAGACTTTGCATTTCAGGTAAAAACTGCGTTTCAGTGTCTTGTGAGGGAATAAATTCAATCTCACGCCAGACAAGTTTGTAATGTAAGGCCACTGTCATTTTCACAGATCAGTTTCGGGGTCTACAAGCAGCAAGAGAAGAGCCGGTTGCAGGGAGGTGGGTGTGTGTGTGTGTGTGTGTGTGTGTGCAGGTCATTGACTGCTGCAGGGACTTGCCATACAGGATTAACTACAGGAAAAATGTTCCTTTGTCTCCTGTGTTTTTATTACGTTACAAGTGAGCAACTTATATATACAACTATAATGTTTTATAGTTACATGCTTATCCAGGAATATCTCATGTATGACCAGAAAATCCATATATCATGGGCAGGGGTCACCAATTTAGCCATTTTCAACAATTATGTCGCATCAAAACCTTTCTAAATAATCCAAAATATATTACCCTCTACTCTGATGTATGTTAAAACAGCAGAAATAATGTTCTGTATTTCTCTATAGCTACCTTTGTGTAGCTATAGAGAAATACAGAACATTATCTTAACCTTAGACTATTCCTCGGAATCTCACATGTTATGTCCAGTAATGAGCCTACATGTCACATGACCAGTTAGCCATTTTTAAAAAAATCATTCTGAGCTCTTTGTTGTTTCATTCAGTGAAGAAAAAACTGTGTGTGTGTGTGTGTGTGTGTGTGTCAGGCATCCTGTTGGGTGAAATAGTGAAGAATCTTTCCAAGATGGCTGTCCTTGACCCGAAACAACGATTCAAGATGATGATGCTGTCAGCGGTGAGAAACTTATACACACATCCTGTATTTTTCTGACATGATCATGTGTGTGTTCAGTTGTTGAGCATGCGCGTGTGTGTGTTTGTTCATTCCACAGCACGACACCACTATAACTGCTCTTCAGTCCAGCTTGAGCGTGTTCAATAAGAGACAGCCACCTTACGCTTCCTGTCAAATATTTGAGCTGTACAGAAACGAGAATGGGTAACACACACACACACACACACACACACACACACACAAATTNTGTACAGAAACGAGAATGGGTAACACACACACACACACACACACACACACACACACAAATTCACACACACAAATTTGCAATGTCTTTCCACCCTTCTTTATTATTGTGCCTCTCTGTCTCCACCCAGCTCTGTCTCAGTTTCGATGTTTTACCGGAATGACAGCACGGTGAAGCCGTACACACAGCAGTTGCCAGGTTGTGCTGTTGACTGCCCTCTAGAGGACTTTAGGCGTATTACAAAGCCCTTTATTTCAGAGGACAGGGACAGAGAGTGTCAACTACCTTCAAGTAATGGAGACAAAGGTGAGACAAAGCTGGTTAATCATGAGGAGAACAAACTAATGGCAACAGCAAACAATAGGACAGTTTCTAAAATTCATTTGTCTGTCTCTGTCTTTAGCCGTGGTCATCGGTCTGGCAGTGTCCGGCTGTCTCCTCTTCTTCCTCATCGTCATCCTCCTCAGCATCATTTGCTGTCAGAAGGAGCCGATGATCAACAGGGGATACCAACATGTGTTCAACCAGGAAGCCGGTGAGGATTCCTGACAGAGACAGAAGCTCCTCCCTCAGAAGTGCACAAGCCTCACGTCTTGGGACAGCAACGACGACGATGACCTTTGAAATCTAAAACGTCTTAATGGTCTATTCGATGGGTCTGGCCCCACAAGGAATAGATTTATTGCCACCCAAAATGGGTCCAAAACGGCCCTGCTTCTATTGGGTCTGTTTCAATTTTAGTTTTTCAGCAAAGAACCAGTTTTATCATCACTCCAGTTCTAACATGATGGATGGGACCTTGTTGGAGGGACCAGGACTGATGTAACCTCAAGGAAAAAACATACATTCAGTCACTGAAAGTGACCCATATGTTCTTACCTGCTCTAACCTCCAATCAGCCAAATAGGTTCATCATTTTAGCAAAATCCGATCCAGATTTCTGTGTGGAAAAACCTTGTATTTGTCTGTCTGCAGATTGTTGGACTTTGGAACTGGGTAGAGTTATGGACCGAAATCCAGAAATAATGAATAAGTTATTGGGAAATCATCAAATTTTTCTCCACCTATCAAGTGTTCAGCATCATGGTTTTCTTCTGGCAGGTCCAGTTTCCTTTACAGGATTAATATCTTGCCAATACTCAGACTGAGAGTATTGATAGACATTTGAAAATGATTATGGTTGTGCAAAGCCACGCTAATGTGTTTGTCTGTGTGTGTGTGTGTGTGTGTGTGTGTGTGTGTGTGTGTGTGTGTATAGACCTAATGACCACACTGCCTTAACAAACTTGAGGTGATTCTCAGTAAATTTTTAGTTTTTTTTCATGTTTGATTACTTTGTTCTCTAATCTGGTTGCAACGTTTTTACAGGATTTTATGCTTTTAATTTGATCTCATTGAGGTGCGCTTGATTAATCAAAAGCAGCCAGCAGGGTGGTGTTAAGCTTTAGAAAACTCTCCTTCAACCAGGGAGCGCTGGTTCAAGCCTCTTGACAGCAAAAATCCACCCTCAAGTGTCATTGAGCATGACACGAAGTCCCACCAGCTCCAGGGCTGCTGAGCCTGACCTTTGACCTCTCTGTGGAACAACACGGAGCTCTCCTTTGAGTCATTTTGAAATAGCGAAGAAGAAGTTGCTTTCCTCTTGTGTTATTGGATATAATTATGTTTTTAATTCACTGTTGTGAAGCTTGAAACACTGGAAACTTTGAAAATTACAAAAAAAAAAAATTATGGCTGTTTTCATAAAATTTCAGCTTGTTTTACNGGAAACTTTGAAAATTACAAAAAAAAAAAATTATGGCTGTTTTCATAAAATTTCAGCTTGTTTTACCATTTAGGACAAAACATTTTCACATTTGATAAACATTTCTTAAATCATAGAATGTAGAGCGGAATCTTCTGTTTTTGCAGTTGATGTTTCCTTATTTAATTTATTTAAACTGTCAAAATTCACCAAGAGTTAAAGTCATAACATACAGTAATAACAGATCCAGGCCTGACTGGAATCTTACTTTCTTCCCATTGGGATCCTGTTTATCATGCATTAGATATTCCAGTATGCCGAACATCAACAGCACAAAAACACGATCAATGATATTCTGCTTCTGAACCCAAATTCTGGACTATAAATGTTTTCATGGAATGTGTAACGATCAAAATAAATGATTGTTCTTTGTGAATGTTGTGTTTCCATCCTTGTATATCTTTGTCTTTGCTCATGGATTCCTGTACCAACTGTATGATTTTACAGGTTTAACCCTTAATTATGATGTTAACTGTTACAAGACGAGATGTGGTAACTATTCAGGAAGCAGCAGCACCATCAAATCTGTCCAATCAGGTCTACAACCATGACTAGTTTTACTTTTTCTCTCTTACACACGAAAAGCAGAACCAGAAACCACACACATTAAGCACAGGAAAATGTATTTCCTGCTGCACTGACTGAATTTATTTAATAGTTCCTTTACTTATTTTGTCCAGCTGACTTAACTTCATTGAGATGTTCATCATTAACTTATTAACTGGTAAATTTAGCCACGACTTGGCTTGTATTGATGAGGAAAAGCCAGAACCAATCAAGTTTTTCTGTGCGTACAGTAGATGTAGTTTATTTTCTAATATGCTGATGGTGTACTCATTGTGCTTCGTGATACATCTGGGTCATAGTTGATGCATCGATACTAAATGAATATTTTAAAAAGGTTATTTGACTTTGATTTTATGACTATATGAGAATATTCTGCTCATCTATTATGATTAATCAGATAAACAGACAAATCGGAGTTTTTGTCTTAAAAACAGTGCAGTAGGCCTTTATTTAAACATGGTAGTGCTTTTCTTGCACATCGTTAGTGATCTGTCACACAATGGATTACATTCAAAATGGCCACAGATAAAACAATTATCACTGCCAGCTTATAGCAGAGAGCAAATACATTTTTATACAAATAATATCACATTGGAAAGAAAATATGACACTGAGCTCCTTCTCTTAATATTGATTTGTGAGGAAAAAGGTGGGAACTTCACTTCCTTCATCTAAACCTGTTGTGTCAAAATGAAATATGATGGATTGTGTCTGAGATTGCAAATTTCATGAGAGCAGGAAAGGAACAAAACAACATAAAATGAAAAATAACATATTAAAAACATAATCAACTGTTAAAAAAATCTAAGGTCACACATACGTATACTGAATTAGTATGGAGACACATAAATCATAAACACATCATCCAATCATTTTTGTGCAAATATATTTTCTTTATGGAATAAAAATGACTTGATATGACTCGGTGTGATGGCACATTAATATCTCCTCTCTCAAAAGGGTGAGCAGTTAAGTGTACAATACATAGGATTACTGAAGAAAATACGTAGACGAGGGTAAGTGATGAAACCCTACATTCCAGGCCCAAAGGCTTAAAAGATTCTTCCAAGTGCAAAATGTTGCCTCGCAGCTCACAAGGAATCAGTGAAGAAGAGCTTTTTGTCTAAATGCTGTTTTATCCCTGTTGAAAAGGATTTCTAAGGCTGATGTTCTAAAGCCTGAATCAATCGTCACAATATGGCGCCCGCTATCCCTTTCCATTGATTCTATTCCATTCCATGTAACATTTCTCACACTAACTTATCGTCCGAGCTTGTGCTACTGACCTTGACTCATATGACAGCTACATAGTGTATATTTTTCACATATATTCTAGGGGCTGCAAGCTGTTTACACGGGTGACATTTGCAAACACGCGACCGGAATACTGGTTGTGAAAGTTGTAAAAAGCTTATTTTACAAATTAAGGTCAGAAGTTTCCCAGAATCCATGTGTGTACACACTTGTGCGCACAGAGATGACTTTGTCTGGGCTACTTTTGACTTGACACTGTCAGCATGGAATACCTGCAGATAACTTCAATGGCAAATTCCCAACGGCTAATTCCCGTCCACATCGTCACCTCAAAGTGAGACCATGAAATGCCCTGTGGATGCAAATCATCATTTACGTCTTTGAGGGAAATCAAGCTAGCAGACCAGCTTCCTATTACTGATGTTTTTCAGTCCAGATAAGCCTGATGTTCATTTAAAGCTAAAGGAGAAGGTGCAAAAATGGTCACGAAAGTGTCAGTCACCATCTCTACTACGGCATCTTCAACTATAGAGGAATTTGCACCTTCATTCATGTGACTCTAACGACTCATACGACTCCCTTGTGAGCTATGGAGTCACCTGGTCCAAGGTGTGAATCATTCTCAGAGGTTAAAGGAATATTACCAAGCGGACTGAACCAAATGTACAAGGAACGGATGATGAGAATGGTGATTATCTGGTCCCTGATGATTCCAGTCACAGAACTGATAATCTGGCCAAGTAACAGAAAGTTTGGTCTTTGCAGTTTTTAGTGTATCAGCCATATTCATGCTAAAGCCCTGGTTCATGGCCCCTGATTGTTTTTATTCTGGTCCATGCATGACTGTAAAGTCCCCTCAAGTGCTTCCCTTGGAAAACACAAATGCAGGATTTCCCTAAGTTGCTGCAGGCACCACTTTTCTCCAGAAAATCTGGTGCTGGACTTGGTCCTCAGCAATATTTCACTGGAATATCATTCACAGATACCTGCTTTGATTTAGCTGGGGAAGCAAAATTATGATGAAAATGCAGGGAATACATCTATAGAAGGACTTTGACTACTGAGCCAGAATTCAAATGCTATGCTACAATAACCTGCTTAATTCTGAGGGGTGCAGAAGTAGGTTTGCGAGCCGCAGTAGTAATTCTGCGGTGTGGAGTAGTAGTTACTCTGATGGTGGTGGTGGTAGNTTTGCGAGCCGCAGTAGTAATTCTGCGGTGTGGAGTAGTAGTTACTCTGATGGTGGTGGTGGTAGTTGTTCTGCGGGGTGGAGTAGTAGTTGTGGTGGTGATGGGGGTTTTGGATGTTTCCGTAGGCAAAGAGGAGGGGGGCCGTGGCGGAGGGCGGCTGGGCGGATGCCACACCGGCTGTTAAGGCGCTGTTCGTCTGGATGGAGCCGTACCAACTGGATGCAGCCAGCTGGGGCGTGGAAGAGAGGAGGCTGAGAAAGAGAGAGATAAGGAGGTCAATCAGAGGTAAAAGTGTTCTTTAGTGTGTATTTGTGTGTTTGTCTGTGTACCTAGCGCGGTCAGCCCTGCTGCTGATGCTCCTGGATAAGTCGTCGTCACTGTCATACCGTCGTGGGTTGTCAAAGAAATACGCTCTGGAGCTGAAGCTGTGGCTGTTGATCATCCCTCCCGGAGTCTTAGGGAGAAAGAAAAGTGTATTATTAAATATATATTGGCAATACATCACATAATCAATCACCAATAGAATTATGTATTGTTTTACCAGATTTTGGTTTGGTCTCTGGACCCTGAAGAAAATCACCACTAAGCTGGTGGGCAGCAGCTCCCAAAAGAAGAGAATGATCCCAAACACGATGTAAGCCTCACCGCTGACCTCCTGCACATCAGCCTTAAAAAAAAACAAAATTGACATTAAAATCAACATAATGATCACTCAGTACATAAAATGACATCATTAGTGTAATGAATTAATTTTCCTAAAACACAAAGCCAGATCTTACTGTATAAATGTGGGTGAAAAGTTTGTTCTATGTCTCTTAATATGAAATACACAAACACACACTCATACGTTGTAAATGTGCATCACATGCACACAAACTAACCCGTTACAAGGGGTGATCTGTCTCAAGGCATGATGTAGGTCAGTGCACGAGCATGCATGCATAAACACACAGCCACACAGCTATTTATAGCCAAACAAAGCCCTTTACCCTACAACACATTGCCTTCTCAAATCTCCTAAGATGGATTGTCTGTCCACACACACACACTCCACCCACATTCTTACTTCTCTTGGATAATTTCACACACTTTGTGCAGTACCTGATCAGAAACGCTGTACCAGCCGTAGTTAAATGGACTTGGCCTGTCTTGTGGTGACAGCGCCACCACCACCAGGTTATAACAGGCTCTGGATGTGTAGAGGAGAATCACCATGGCTCCTATAGCTGTAGCCTGACACACTGATGTACCCTAGAGAGAGAATCGCCATGGTTACTGCAGGTTTGTGGTAACAAAATTATCCTGCTAAACATGCGTGTGATATTAGCTGGATCCGTGTATTCCCACCTTGGATTCGAGGTAAACATTGGCAGAGGACATCTTGGCGATCTTGAAGACACAGACAGCGAGGGAGATGGCACACAGCACAAACAGGCTGTCGTTGATCAGGACACGGGCCAACACAGCGTGTCTGATGCCCACATCACTGCAATCAGAAATGCCATTAACTGGTTAGATGGTGGCTCACATCAATAACAAATTTTAAAGGACCATACCGGCCATTTTGCATGTTGGAGCCTAATATATTCAATTTTCATATACGTAACATTACTGACAATCATTTCCCACACATACTACTGGAACTTGAATTTAAAAAATTTTAAGGTGGGTGTATCGCTTGAATATTTGATTTTGAAAGATTAAGAGATTTTGAAAAATATCAGGAAAGCAGAAATACGGTTTTATCCTTTGGGAAATGATTGTCAGTAACGTAACATGTATGAAAATTGAATATATTAGGCTCAAGCATGCAAAATGGCCGGTATGGTCCTTTAACCTTGATTTTGATCTACCTTGGCGATTCGGAGCGCTCCAGAGCTCCTTGCACTAACAATGCACAAGTTAAATTCACCACCAGGAAAAATATGCTGAGACACAAGAAGAACAGACGCAGAGGAAGCCTGAAGACAGAAAAACAGGAAAAAACAAATCAGACTTTATTCATGTGTGTTTCAGCCATACATTACATGTATGTTATGAGTTTCTTTCTTTAAAGTGAAACTCCACTCAGCCAGTAGAAGTTTAACTTTGCTCATGCACGAGCGTGAAAGCATCTTGTTGACAGTTAAAAACTAGCTGCGGGGGTTGATGACCTGATAAAACTTGCAGTATTTTCAGCCTAACCTGAAAATCCGCCATTCCACCTCATGTTCCACCTCAGCACTTCTATATTTTCCACTGACTTTTCACTTCATTCAGAAAACAAGATATACTCCCCACAAATGTGTTTTTTTAAATGACATTTGACCCCCAACTTGTTATAACAAATTGAAAAATGGTGGTTTTAATAAATGAATTGGAAATCCTATGGCTTACTCACTTTATTTTAACAGGACAGACTTACTTGTACTTGGTAAGTTCGGGGGAATACTTGGCTTTGGCCTTAAACATTACCTAGACAGGAAGAACATTAATATTATTACAAACATGCAATAAATGATAAAAAAACAAAACAAAAACCTTTGTATCCTACACATTTTCACACTCAGTTTTGCATAATTTCATTTATATGTTTCTACATTTGACACATCTGTAGAGACACTTTATGATATGTATTGTCATACAGTGAGGAAGAGAGTGAAGCGAGGTGAGTTTACTTAGCAGGAGTGTGTGAAGATAACAGACCCTGGGGAGATTCCTGTGCAATCAGACACACAAACACACATGGAGCCTACTACATTCACACACACACACACACACACACACACACACACACACACACACACACTCAATCATAACCTCATCACATGATGTGTTCACTGACATAAATTGACTGTATGTTTGAGGATTGCTACACAAACCGAATTCAACCCATTAAAATGGCAAGTCATTGTCAGCTGATTGATGTGCCACATGGACATTTTTATAAAGAATTAAATGACGTTTCATTGGTAGCACAAACTCAAACAGCCTTCCCTAATAAATACAATAGGACTGCAGCCAAGAAGCAGGAAACGTTCATGATCAACATAAAGGAACTGATTTATGTATTTGTCCTTGAGGATCTAATCTCCTCTGATGGTAAAATGCTGCTTCAGAGGCTTTTCCACCAAGAAAAAACACAATTCTGGAGAAAACACCAATGTCATTACATTTTCTGGCATGGAAACGAGGTAGCAAAAAATAATAATCAGCTCATCAGTCAAAGAAAAAGTCCCACTTAAGAGCGTAGAAAAGCTGGGACACACTGTTCTTGAAGCTACAGACATGCAAACAGGTAAGCACACAAACCTCTGCAGTCTGATCCAAGTCACTTTATCAGCAGTTCAGATTTTCTGATTATTTATGGGGCTAAATTAATTTTTAGACATTACACAATAGATGAAATGGTTGCTCAACTTGCTCAACAATGTCAACATTCAGTTTAACTAAACAAACACACACTTGTTTTTTGTGGAAATATAGGCCAAAAGGTGGTCATTTGTAACCTAGAAATGAAGCAACCAGCAAACAGCACACAACCAGTTTGCATATATCTATGTGTTTGTATGTGCATGTGTGTGTTTTGTGGTTCCTTTACAATACAAATCTAAGGAGAATGTGGCTAAATCAATTTGTTCTCCATTACTGATTTGCAAAGTTGCACAATCTTGTTGCAAGATCAGTCATGTGTCAAAATGTGTTCATGAAGTGGACGTGGAGACAGAAGGACAGCAAGAAAAACATAACAAGGAGAACTAAATCACATGTTACAACTCACACCTGACTCATCAGAAAACACGCTACACACTCACAGATTCCCAAGAATGTCAGACAGCGGGCTGCTTTACAGTGGCATGGTGTGAACTCAGAAGGCAGCTCATGACAATTTATGCTTTCGGTGAGTTGACAAGTAACAATGCTGCTCACCAGTGAAGCACTAATGCAGTCTGGTTGAACAAAATTACAAAACATTTTGAATTTCTGCTCCTGTGAGCATGATTCAAGAGCTCAGCACAAACCATAGCCTCAGGAACAAAAATAAATCATAAAAAAAAAAAAAATCAGTTGACTGTCAGTAAACCTCAGCTGGTCGCAAAGAAGAAACAATCCAGTTATCCTTAAAATAATTTAACCACAGGGCAGTCCCAGTCCTCATGATAAAACGTGGAGTGGATTTATCAGGTTAGAGGAGAGCGAATAGAACACTGGGTACACACACAAAAACAGCGACTTATCATCCACAGATATATTGTTTGGACAAGAACATAGCAACCAACCAATCAATCTCACAAAATGGATTAAACTCCATTAAGAACAAGTAAACATGTCATCCACACAATGAATTATGGCAAAAAAGAAACATGAAGGGCAAAAAAAAAAAAAAAAAAAANAAAAAAAAAAAAAAAAAAAGAAAAAAAAAAGGGCTTTCTTTAGGAGTCGGATTGTGTTTGTCTGCTTTCACTGGTCACAGATCAGCTGAAGGGCGACAGTGTTCAGCAGTCATATGACTCCACCAGCTTCATTACCTCATCTCATCTTGAGGAGCATGAAAAAAGAGACAATGCTGTAATAACCTCAATCTAAATTGCACTTTAATCAGCTTTTTGTAAACCCTGTCTTCTCCTTTAATGTGGCGATTGAACTGTGGTTAATGATGTTATCAAGTAAAATCCCAAAGCCTGAGAGAAACAAACAGGTCTTTGATTGTTGGAGTGGACAGGTGTTAAACAACTGTGACTGCACGACCAACTGTATCCCTCTCTCTTTCTCTCTCACACACACACTTTCTGATAACAGAGTTGCTGACTGGGACATTTTGATGCATCTTGTCCACTTACTGAATAAGACACAGTTCACATCAATGGAGGCCACAACTTGCAATACAGCCTTTTATCCAGATCTGAACATCTCGTGCAAGCACACAAATTTAGACAGTTTTGCAGAGGTTTTAAATGAAAAGCAACATCAAAAACTCTTGCAAAACAGTCTGTTCTCTACTAATAAACATATTGGTTCATGATAACCAGAGACACAACACTGCCCCATCTGAAGATAAAGAAAAAAATGACTGCAAGTTAAAAATTTAAGCAAATGTAGTTTGCTTGGGGTGCAGAAGTATCAACAATACTCAGTCCTGATTGGCTGGAGGGCTTTGGTGCATCAGCCTCTTTTCTGTTCTAAATTAATATGTATATCCATATTTTTAAAAAGTGTTGTTTTTACATTTTATACAGCACAGAATTTAAAATGCAATCCAAAGATTAATCAGTAATAAAAAAAAATATCATTAGTTGCAGCCCTGCAGGATTGTATGCTGTCACCAGGAATTAAATTCACCCTGCAGCTAATAAAATAGAACAGAATAGAACCGAAATGAATAGAAAAGCATACTTGCATATCCACGGAATGGTAGCTGAGTTAAATGTGAAATCAAATGAAAATGGTGAGCATAAAATTGTCAATGTCAGCTGTTTGGTGAAATCAGGTCACATATACACAAACACTGCACAGCCTTTGTGTGCATTCTTCTCTTTCTCAAACACACACACACACACACACAGAGTCCTACCTGTGTAAAGTACAGGTTGAGCAGGCACAGTGTGAAGAACTGCAGGCAGACGGGGCAGCAGTAGAGCAGCCAGTAGGCCAGAGGCTGCAGCTGGTTGGCCTGCACCACATTTTTAAAGTAAAAGGAGAAGAGGGTCGTCCTCAGTGCAGCCCACAGCAAACACAGAAACAAAAACACACTCTGAAAGCTAAAGCGCTTGTGTCCATAGTGCAAAATGAGCCAAAGCTGCAAATAAATGAAAACAAACAGGAAAGAGTAGAGGATGGTGTAGATGGTAGTCAGACTGAGCTCCAGTGTTGGGGAGATTGCAGATCCAGGGGAGTCCTTCACTGAGGTAAACAAACGGGAATTAACCTCCCCTCCTGAAGAAAACATCTCTACTAACAGCCCACGACAAACGGGATGCTGCGAAGGTTAAAAACACCAAAACTGGGTCAGACCTGGGTTACATGCACCGTGGATGAGAAAAAAGACGAGGATATTCGAGTGAAAAATTACGATAAAAGCAGTTTATTCTAAAAAGAATTGGCATAGTGGAACTGCGCAGGGGTCAAAATTCGGTACTAATCTGCAGAAAGAAGAGGATTTTTTTTTTTTTTTAAATAGCTCGGTTAAAAAAACAAAACAAGAGAGAAAGAAAGCAAGGGAGAGATCTCTGTGTGAATCTCTGCAAGGCTGCTCTGCAAAAAAACAACTTGAAGGGGGAAAGCCTCCAAATCAGCTGTGATACAGTTTAGACCCGCCTCCTTGGTCTCAATTAAAACGGAAGCTAGCTCCAGATGGGCCGCCATTTTGGCTCAACAGCAGTACAATTTAGCGGAAAACAGCGCAGTCTGGAGCCACACATTCCAGCCAGTTTCCGGCTAACTCTCCAGATTGAAGACATCTCCAGGCCCACTTACCCAGCGCGCTGCGTCATTGGCTAACTCTGCAGCCCAACCTCCACACTTCTCGCACTTCATTTGTTTATGATGATGTCAGCTGTGAAAGCGCCCGCCCCTCAAATGTGATTTGTTACTCATTTCAGTCAAAAAGAACCTTCACCTGATTGGCTCAACGAGCCACGTGGGCTTCTGTAGCAGGAAGAGAGGCAGCGAAAAAACAAAAAAATGACAGGTGAGTCAAGTTGTCGTAAGTTATCCATACTGGTAACAGGCAGCAGACTTTCAAGTAAAAGTACAAAATATTTGTCTGTATAGAAAACATTTTGTAATTCAAAGGATGACGACTGCTCAACATGTAACTTTTCACTTAATATTATTCACTTTAATATTATGTTCACGTTAATTTACATTAATGTGTATAAACCTAAAATGTTGAAATGCATATTTGTCGATTCATAATTTTGTTTTTAAATACAACAGGAAGTTGTATTGTTACTGTGAGAATTTGACGTTGTAAATTAGAACTTTATCCCGTTATGATACATTATTAACATATTACTCCTACACGGTGGAATATAATACGGTGAACTGTAATTTTTGTATTCCCATTTTTCGTGTCTGTTAAATGCGATTGGGCTAACGTAAACGAACGAACAGTGAATATATATAGCCTAGCTAAATCAAAGGAGAACATCTCTTCGGACTTTCCTCATGCTTTTAGGATATACAGCTCCTTTTATTAACTCGGGGAAGATGTTTGTTTTCTTCCAAGTTAAAATAGTACCGAATGAAGAGAAAGAAAAAGGAGAGAGAAGCTGAAACTCAACTAACCACAACTTTTTAACCGCAACCTGTCACTACTTTCCCAGGTAAAACTCAGCTAGCATCTTTTCATGACTTCTTGATCTGTTGCTTTTAGCTAAAGAGTTCCCATACGTTTCAATGCAAAGCTCAGCTAGCAAGTTTTTGCTACGTCTTGCTTTGTTGCATTTAGTTCTTATAGTGTTTAATGTACATATAATGCAGTATATGTTGAAAAATTTGAAGTTTTCATAATATAAATTTGGCTTGATATAGCTTTTCACGTTTTTGAAGTGAAAGGCAATCAGGTGAATTTGGTTGGAGCTAAACTAGCTTAAAGCCACCAAGTCAAAATTGTGGCAAATCAATTGTGTTTATTTTGTGCTTTTATCTTATTTCTTTCATCTTCTGGTGTTCTAACAAAATTGTCTTCCTCACACAGAGCACAACACAATCTTTTCACCACGATGTGGCTTTATATAGCCCTTTTCCTGCTGTGGATGAGGGCTGGACTATGTAAGGAAATGACAAAGACATTGAACCCAATCGAATGTACGGCTGACGACTTTACTGACAAATTAGATTCTGGGAAGACACTTTTTGTCTACTTTGGACATGAAGGTGAGCTGCTCAGACTCCTCCTAATTTATATTTGACATATATTTTAGCAGTAATGGGTAATTCAATACGTTATCATACATATCAGGGTTTTTTTTAATATCTTAATCTGCTGATGCATGACAATATTTCCCTCTGCCTCATTCTTTCTCCAGTTTCTCCTACCATCTCTCTCTTCTTGGTCCAGCTGGAAAAGTCTGCCGAGATTCTCCACGATTATGGGATAACTGTTGCCAAGGTGACTTCAAATGGCCTTTAAAATTTCACATTATTCTTACCCTGAGTCCTGAAATGAAAACAGAATTGGATGCAGACTATCAGTCTGTGAGAAATTAAAAAGATGCTTGCGGAGTGTGAAGGAGGTAAAGATAGTCAGATGACTGCTGCTCTTTCTGTCCAGGTAAACTGCAGTAAAGAGTTGGTTGCCAAATTCTGCACTGGAGAAAAGTTAATGAAGAAAGCCTATCTGTTCAGGTATGTTAAATAGACACCATATTTATTATTCTCAGGAGTGTTTAGGCTGAAATACACCAGAGAAAACCCTTTTTAACAGCATAAAGGTAGATTTATACTAACTTTCACTTCACTGCGTCCACTGATTGTTACATTAAGAAGACATTGACACTTAAGGAGCAAATGATACAATCTAAAATTGTATAGATTGCAATGTCTACTATTAATAATGATCAAAGTTGAATTGTAGAATCTCTGACATTTTCTCTTTATCCCCTTCTTAGGAGTGGTGAGATTTTGAAGAGGTTTGATGTGGACACTGTGTTTGATGTCAACGCGATCGTCTCCCACGCCCTGTTGTAAGTAACCCTTCTAAGTAATTAGACAGAACAACTGTATGACTTTTACTTCTTGATAGTTAAGTAAAATGGTAGTTAATTTCCAGATTAAATTATGGTAATCACTGTTGTGTATTTTTGGATGGATGCACAGTAAATTCACATTTTAATTTTACAAAAAAAAAAGCAAATGATTTGCTTGACAATTAGAAAAACTGAGTTTCTGTCTCTTCCAGTGCCATTCTGTTTGATGAGGTGAGGTACGTCCAGTCAGACGCAGATCTCCAGGCTTTGGAGAGGACAGCCAGAGGAAAGATGGACATGGTGCTGGGTTATGTCCACATGCTGGGAACACAAGGTATGGAGAGCAAGGAAAGGATGGACAGACTGATGTTTTTTTTTGTGTAGTTTTCAGACGGTGGCTTCTAAAGGTCTACATGATTAATCCATTTGATTAATTGTATTGTGTGGGCTGATTGCATTACTTAGAGCACAGATCTCTGATGGAAACAGCGTTTGTGTACGGAGCCAAATATCAGTTTATCTTTACAACCGGAGGACCAATCCTGGAGGACTTGGGGTAGGTTTTCATTCTGCTCTGTATTCCATGGAAATAAAACCACAGGAGGGCAGCATTGCTCTGACTTCGCCAAAGTAAAAACCTGCAACCACATTCTTTGCCAGTCATGCATGAATGGATTAATGCATTTGTGGTTTATCTGAGGTCGTAGCTTCACCTGGTTCCATGAAGAACTTTGTCTCCGCCTCTCTTTCTCTCTCAGTGTCAATCTGTCCTCTCGCTCATCCGGAGTCTGGTTCCTGCACTGTATGGTTCACAAGGGATTCATGAACCCAGTGACCTCTGATCGCTGCCCTTTGACCCCAATGAAGAAACCTTTGTCTACCCTCGGCCTCTACTCCTTCCTGCAGCTCATAGAGGCGCCGTTAGTGGTAAATACAGTAGAAGGATGGAAACGCAGAGACACTTGCCAAACGTTTTCATAGAAATTTATTTTTCAGTGGAGGAAATGTCATTTATTATAGCAACTGTGTGTCTCTGTCATCATTTTCATCATCATCATTTTCACCGCCACAGTCTGAAGTATATGATGATCCAAACTCGGTGCAGCCGCCCCAGTCCCCCCATCTTCAGGTCCCCCAACTCTTCCTGTTCTCTCGAACCAGCACCAAGCATCGAGACCTGGAGACGGCCACCGCTCTGGCCTGGAGACTCCGAGGCGTCGCCCTGCTGGTGCTCGTACACAGGCAAGAAACATAAGTACTAATAAACTTACTTTTAACATACTTTCAGTGAAAATATGCTTTTTTACATGCTTTTTGTCTGTGCATTACCAGAGAGAGTCCTGCAGTAAAAACCCCCGATGAATATAATGCAGCTTACAGGCTGCCAGGACAGGTATGACACTCCTGCATGTACAAAATACAATACTTGTTATTTTTAATGAGGCATCATTGACCTGTGTGTGTACTTTCAGGGGTCAGAGATAATGTATTTGACCTTGACTAAGCTTGAGGATGTTGTGGAGATCCTAACAAATAAAGAGATGGAGGACGAGTACGAGGAAGAGGAGGAAGAGGAGCTACACTTGTCAGGTAAAGTGAAAGTGAAGAAGAGAAATATTGTAGCAAGGGAGAGGGACAGAAAGAATGAAAACGAGCAGACATTCTTCGTGTTTCTGTCTTCACATGGATGTGTGTATCTTTAATATACGTGTGAATATATGTGTGTTGTGTCTGTAGACAATTTGGATGATGAAATTGAGAATTCTGTTCACAAAAATCGAGGGAACGCGCTGAACATGGAGTCAATCACCCACTTAACGTCTGACAACTTCCACACCTCAGTGTCACAAAGCAGCCTGACAGTGGCGCTCTTCTACCTCCAGTGTAAGTTTCCCAACTACTCCATCAGTAACAGGATAATATTTGATGGAAATAGTGTCACTTTTTCTATTTGATGGGTATGTGATTATTGTAGCTTTGCTTTTTTACCACCAGGGGACGCTGTTTCAATGGCTTTTCTCAGCTCCTTCATTGAAACCGCAGAGAAACTGGAAGGTAAATAGAGAAGGCAGCTTAAACTATCTAATCGTGGTGTGTTCACAGAAACTGGGACGTTTGGGATGTCTGTCAATCAGACATTGTGAAGGTTTCATGTACTTTTAAATACATCCATCTCTGTTTAATGTGGCATTATTAAATCTCTTCAGACTCAAATGTTGAAGACGTGCAGATGGCTGCTGTCGACTGCGGCGAGTGGACCGACCTCTGCTCTGCTCAGCCTGCAAGCCCACTCCCCGTCCCATTCCAGCCAATCACAGCCTTCCCCAGCATCCTGCTGCTCCGTCCCCAGGAGTCAGCCAAGCATTACAGAGGAATGCTGGGGAGTGAGGCGCTGCATCGCTTCATCATGCTGTGAGTTTTATGCTTCTAAAAAAAAAAAAAAATAACCCAAATATGAAAGAAAATAACAAGGAATAATAAACCAGAGCTGAATTTCCCTGCAGGGATGTTTGTCTTAGACGCCACTGCAGCAGCATCAAGGACATAAAAGCAGTTTCTGAACAAGCAGCCAAACAGCAGTGCTACACAGAAACATGTGTTTATTGTCACAGCATTCAACAGAGGAAAAGCACGATTTTATCAGATGCAAAAAAGGAAAAAGATAAGAGAGCGCAGACAGCGTTTGATGGCCACATCACTTCCATAGACCATAACCTGAACTGCTTAAACACACACAAGAACACACTCTATTAGACTGGCTACATGAAAGCAAATGTATCACACAAATGTCTTCAAACAGAATAAATTTTTTGAATTTGGAGGAAATACTGCTGCACTTATGTAACAGATCTCAACAAATAATGTTTGTGATGATCAAACAGGCAAGAGGAAAGTCTTTGCTTGTGTAGCCTCGCTTTTGTAAGAGTGTGTGTGTGATTGGATGGGCTGTGTTTTGTTATACACTTTATGTGCGTCTATCTACACACATTTATGTGCCTATGTAACTGTGCGCACTTATTTGCCTTTAACAGAAGTCGTCCAGCTTCTCCTGTGCTGCTGTCCTCCCAAGAGGAAGTGATGTCATTCCTTCAGGAAGTACCTGGAGGCTACAGGCCCGACAAAGTACTGGGGCTATTCAAGACACACTCACACACAGGTAGAAGGGTGTTAAGTGTCTGTTCAATGCATGGGTGATGCACCTTTTTTGTAATTTATATCACCCTAATTAATTATTGTTCATGTTAATCATTTATGACAGTGGGTTAAAATATAAAAGTTAACATTGCTTCAGCCTCATTTTAAAAAAGATGGCATCCATAAAGCCTCTGCAGCATCCAGGCTTGGCTGCACTTTGTTTTCTTCCATTCTTATTGATATTTGCCCTTTGGTAGCCACTAGCCTCACCCTGTTAGCTGCAGGCCAGCTGGCCGCAGACTACTCACCGCTAACGGTAAATGATGGAGAGTTACGTAAAACGCCTCTCCATCATTGAAAAATCAGTTTCAAGCAAACAGAAAGACTGAGTCATGCCACACAGATGGTTAATAAGTATTATAATTTTAATGTTAGAAATAATTGCATATTATACCTTCAACTATTCACATCTCAAGGTTGTCACATGTAGAGCACACACAGGTGTAATTAATGACTTAATTACTGTTGACTGCGCCTTCGTTAACGTTATTAATTACACCTGTGCTTTCCCTGCAGCGACAGTCACACCGTCGCCCCACAACTCGCTCAAAACAATCTTTCCTTTCAAAAACTAGGATTCTTTTCTGCTGCGTTAGCCGATCTTAACTCTGGCCCCCCGCCGCGAACGGCGTGTCGGCGGCGCTGTTTGTCTCGGCAGGCGTGTCGGTGTTCGTTGAAGCAGCGGAGTCGCTGAGAGGAGAGATGCTGACGGGACTGCTGACAGAGGAGCTGGCAGAGAAATGGTAACGGCTCCGTGTCGACTGTCGCAGCGTGGCCTTTTTTGAAGATACAGTATCGCTCCAAAAAATATGTGGACGCCCTTCCTAATTGTTTAAGCCACACACATTGCTAACAGGTGTAATCAACATATCCATGTAATCTCCAGACGCACCGTATTAATGCCCAGGGTTTGGGAATGGGATGTCTGACAAGCTCATGTAGGTGTGATGGTCAGGTGTCCACATACTTTTGGCCATACAGTGTATAAATATCATCTGAACTTGCAAATACACCATACGAGATGTAACAGTTAAAGGACCATACCAAACATTTTGCATGTTTGAGCCTAATATATGCAATTTTCGTACATTAGGTTACTGACAATCATTTCCCAAAGCATGCTACTGAAATGGCGAGTTAAACATTTTTTTTTCCTACCTTCCAGACCACCAGTTCATTCTGGTACGCTAGTAAAATCAACTTGTTGACACTTGAAACATTCTTGGGATTGACAGTCCATTATCGTGAACAAGATGGTATTCAGGTTTTTTCAGAGTTTTGTAATTTTAGCGTTTAAGCGCAATAAAAAGTGTGGAGTGAATATGTTTCCACTGGGGAATATAGTCCGAAAAGAAAACGTGCATTAAGGAAAAATTTAAAGGACCTTGACTTCTTAAGGCTGCTTAACTGTTAGCAGGTGAAGCATCAATTTTTAAGGTGGGTGTATCGCTTGAATATTTGATTTTGAAAGATTGAGAGATTTTGCAAAATATCANTAAGGTGGGTGTATCGCTTGAATATTTGATTTTGAAAGATTGAGAGATTTTGCAAAATATCAGGAACGCTGAAATATGGTTTTATCCTTTGGGAAGTGATTGTCAGTAATGTAATGTGTATGAAAATTGAATATATTAAGCTCAAACATGCAAAATGGGTGGTATGGTGTAAATGGTTTGGTGTGTTGTGTTAGAAATCATTCAGTAAATTTAAACAGCTAATGAGGCCTAAAGGTGAATTACTATTTTGTAACAGCATTTTGATTGATGATTTTGTGAATGCGTATTATACAGGGCCACAGACCACGATGTGGACCTCCCTGCATTGCTGGTGTTTCCATCTTGGAGGAAAGGCACCCCGCCCTCCCCGCTCCCTCTCCCCTCCTCGGCCGAAGAGCTCCGCACACGCGTTAATGCAGAACTGCTCCACACACTGGTAAATCAAACTAGGTGTTCTTTTGGCTCTCTGCCATAAGATATCATGTTTCCCCTGAGACATTCAGAGTAAATAACAGAGGAGATATCTTTTGTTTAGCTGAGTTAATACCGCAACCTTCAGATCTCATTGTGTGTAACAGCTGTATATAAATAGAGTGGGCATCACTTCCTGGAAGTTTGAGTAAGTTCATCGTATGTCACAGATAACTAGCACCATATGTGAGTGCGTAGTTCTGGGCTCCTTCCATACATTCAAGGCCCAAGTTAATGTGCTACATGTGTGTATTTCATGTTAACAAATGCAAAGAATTGACATGGAATCCACAAACTTGAGCTTTTGCGTCTTATTTTTTCCTCTCTCGCATATTCGTCCTTGCCCCCGCAGCCCGAGCTAACAGTGGAAAACCTGCCGTCCTTCCTCTCCATGGGCAAAGCCCTCCTTATCCTCTTTGTGGGAGAGGAAGAGGGCGAAATGGGGCAGAGGGACAACAAGGCGGTGGTGGAGGAGATGAGGCGAGCAGTAGGGACCGGAGGTGGGAGGATGGAGCGATACCTGGCCTGCTGGATCCACCTGTATGTACATGAATGCGTGCAGCAGTCAGGCCATCAGGCTGATGACGATTTGTTGCGTCTTCCATTCATCAACGAAATGCATTCCTTCTTTTTTCAGCGGCCGTACTCCAGCTGGCGTCTCTGTCCTGGAGTCGTACGTGACCACTTTGCCCACTCTACCTGCTCTGTTCCTCACCCATCTGCCTTCCAGAGAGGAGATCTACCACTACCCTCCCAACGCTCCCATAGTGGCGCAATCTGTCCTGCAGTGGCTGCAAAGGGTAAAGGACGGGACCGAGCCACCAGCAGGTACGTCAGACGATAATTAAGAGGATAAAAGTTGATAGATTAGAGGAAAGTGGAATAGAAGAGCACAGAAGAAAGCAGGGTTGAAATGATTAAACAGAAGTTATTAACAACATTAACACTAAAATAGATATTAATAGGTTCTAATGACTCAAAGATCCCAAGAGAGCCATTAAGGCATGGATGCAGTCACCTCAGTGACAAGAAGAGTGACTCCCCAGACACAAACAAACATTTTAAAGAACCTGACCTCCGCTCCTCCACCCTGAGTCATTTATTACCTCTGTTCAATCTAATTGCTCTCTAAAAATAGTATTAGCTCTTTCTGTCGGCGCTAAGATCTCATTAGCACCTTCTGTGGATGTGATAATCCCGCTAATAACAAACCAATTAAAGCATTTATGCCAATTTTTCAACATTCTGGCCGTCGTCATGACACATTTCATTTTGTCCGCACCCTTCTTAACCTTTGCTTTCTCCACGGCAATGACATTCCTCATCACAGTAATAGCCTTCCCACCTGCAGCAATGAAATTCCTGCTGTAGCATTGACTTTCCTGCCTGCTGTAATGACTTTTCAGCTCACCGTGTGGATTCCGTTTCCACCTGGCAGCTCTACGGGTTCCATCGCTTTCTAACTCAGTGTCTATGTGCATTTACGCCAGATTGAAAGGGGGATTCACTTTAAAATATGTAAATATTGATCTTTTCCCTCCTTAAAGGATCATATTGGCGATTTAGCATGTTTGAGCCCAATAAATACAACCTGAATACATAGCATTGGACTGATAAATATTAGAATAGTTTTTCCTGCCTTCCAGACCACCATTGGTTTCAGTTCATTCCAGTACGCTATTAAAATCAACTTGTAGAGACTTGATCCAACATGGAGCTACATGCAAGAGAAAATGCATTTCTCTGCCAGGAAATATAGTCCTTGGAGAAAACTGCTTTACCGAGAAATTACAGTGACCGTGCCTTCTATAATCGTGTAGGTGTTAGCAGGCGAAATATTGAATTTTAAGGTGGGTGCATCACCTGAACATTTGATTTTAAAAGGTTAGCATTGCAGCATGTTGCACCGCCATTTTGATGTGAAATGTGCCTGTGAGACGACAGGATTTGAGGCTAGCGGGTCAAATTACAGAGAGATGGTGCTCAAGATGAATTGGTGAGCTGATTTAAATGCAATAATTGTCAGATGTCAGGGGTAGAATAAACTAAAGCAATACCAAGTGCAATTTCATGATCTTTTATAAGGCAGTTAGTGGTCCTATGAGATAAGCTAGGTAAAGAATGGTAATAAAATATGCAGTCTAAACAGTGACACTGACATCAGATGTGGGAAAAGCACCATAAAAGAAATTATGAAATAGATTTTACAGCCAGCAAGGAGTTTACAATGATGCAAGTTTTCTGCTATGGAAATATATAGTCACAGGAAATGGAATCGTCTGATAATGTCTGTACCATCTTTTCTCAGTGTATAAAGGTTAAAGGAACATGTCAACCATTTTTACATTGTTATACCGTGATGCTCTTACCCACAGATGAGCTCAGTGATAAAACTGTGACTGGGTCGAACATTTGGCTTCGCAGCTCTACTTAATCAGCATAAAAGGTTTTTAAATGACGATGATGTTTGTTGAGGTAATTTGAGTCCGTAAACTTCAACTGTCTGGAGCATTTGTCCTTTAAACCCTGAAGGACCAAGATAAGCCTGTAGCCTCGCTGTGACTTGTCCCCATCAATCTGTTACTGTCATCACATTCCATCTGTTCTCCATTCAGAAACCAGAGGCTGTTTTTTAACTTTCTGCGAGTAGATTTTTGTTTTGAGCCGAAATTGCTCTCATTGGCTGAGGTGAAAGGACCAGGGATTATTTATGTATAATTGAGAGTATGATTAATTATGGGATGATTCTAATATGAAATCAGCAAGGAAACATGCTTTTCAGAAAGGGACCCGACCTGGACATATCAGATTTTTGATAGCCAATATCAGGTTATTAACTCAGACGAGTCTGGATCAATAGTTATAGATCTCTTTATCAATTGATCTGCAGGCAGGTTGGGTGAGGATCACTGGCCTCCCGTTGTCCCATTCTACGATTTCCTGTCAGTTATGGACCGGGAATTGCCTGGTTATGCCCAGCAGAAAACTCCAAAATCCAAAGGTAAGAATGGTTCAGAGGAGGGCAAAAACGCGAGAGGAGACAAACAAGTGCAGAAGGATTCAACCTTCAGCTCTTCAACTCCTCCTCCTCCTCCGCACTCCGAGCTCTAACAAGATGGATGAAGATCAGATCAGTTTAGCTTTTAGTTTTCTGGGCTTTAGATATTTCCGTCTTTTTTTTTTTTAATTGAAATTTAATCATAAGATTATTGGAATCAACATTCCCGTGAACACGCAATGGAGCCATGATAGCTGATTATTTTGAGTCAGCTCTTTCACAAATTTCAAACCACAACAGTTAAATTTTTTTTCACCCAAATATTTTTTGACAATGTAGCAGAATTTAGTAAAAATACATAATATAACATATTGATATTGATCATTTCGACCATAAACAAGTAGAACATGCACCCTAACTTGTGAGTCAGGGTACAGGTCAATAAAGCCATCAAACCTTCTCCATTATTGACATAGAAATAGAGGATAATTGAGGAAAATGTGTTGGCCATTTGAGCCAGGGAAATAAAAACATATGTAAAAGATTTTTTCTAAACTTTTCATATCCTATAATTGTTTTAAATGTTTGTTAGTTTGTAGTATTGAAAGGCGCCAACAAATAAAACGTATGGTTATTGAGATAATCAGTGGAAACCACATATACCTCAGTCCTACCTCAATGTGAAACTGCGCATTCAATTAATAATCACTTCTCTCTAAAAGTACCAGAAGCTGTAATGAGATAACACCGTCTCATATATCACATAATAACCATCATAAATGCTTATAATCGTTCAAGCTTCACTTTACGTTGATCAGCGTTTTGGCTTTCAAAGCTCACTTTCTCGCTTACTCTGTTTTGGAGCAAACTGCCATTATTTCAACTTCTGCTTTTATCATCACACGTTTCCAGTGTCGCTAAGCTTTGGAAACTTCTTGAAACTTCTGAAAAGCTCTGACGCTGTTACATTTGACAGTTATCATTGACAACCAGTACAATTGTTGTATTTTTTAATTGTATCATCTGTTACCAAACTGCCTGATATTTATGAAATCACGCCAAAGTATGTAAATTACACTGATTACAGACTCTGAAGTTGAACTGTATCTTTATACTTTTGACCAACGACATCCTGGAAATTCTGCTGATGCTGTTATTTTTCCCATCATTCCGCCTCCCGTCCCGTAACGACAGTGGCATCATGGGATCGGCACGTAATTTTTCCTGGCCGTTTTGCTGCAGAACAAAAGGTGTGGAATTCTTTTGTTGGATGGGTCGGATTTAATCAGGATCATGGTTTCAAATGTGGTTCCTGGACTTCCTGTTGGTGTCACAGTTAAAGGGAACATCCGTCCAAAACCAGGTCTGGACTTAAACGCCTGACATAAGAGGCTTTGTGTATGTTTTTACTGGACTGACAGACTTTTTATGACGGATTATATGTGACTGCAGTGTGGTATAAATACTTCCAAGTCCAAATTCTTCTAACATCTATGTGAATGTTTTTTTAAATTGTGTCTGTTAAAATAAATCCTGTGTTTTCAACACTGTTGCATCGCCGTCAAAATGTGGATTCCGTCATCCATCAGTGGCATCGAAATGGAACATCTGCTTTGTATCAGCCATGGACACACATCTGATGAGTGTTTTAGCTTGGATGCTGCACTGAACCTGAGAGCTTGATGCTTACAGTCGGATTCATAATCTTAAACTATGAAACTAAAGTGTCCAAATAGAAATAAATCTTACCAGTATTACTTTAAACTGCAAAAAAATCAGGTTGTAAAATGATTAAATCCACTGATCATCGTCTTGGTTTTGGCACAGCTTTTAAGGTAATTTGCTGAGACATTTTGGAGGGATTGGATTCTGTATTGATTATTAAGAAATTATGAAATGCATTTAATCAGAACAACATTTCAAACTGAGAGGAAGCAGTCTTTAAGTGGCTCGTGAAGTCTGCTTCAGTGTGTGTTTCTCCATGATGTCAGACTTCAGTCATTCTGCTCTGGTAAATGTGATCAGTGTTGAAGTAGAAGTGAACAGAGCAGCTCTGGCCAAGCTAATTGCTGTGTGTTAATACTGCAACAGCCTGGATTTCACTCCCTTTATCTGTTTAGGTTTCACACTTAATTTTTCCAGAAATAGCTGTATTAAAACAAGATTAAACCCTGACAGATGCGCCTCTGTTACCCTGCTTGACTTAATGTTATTTGATTTTAAAACCGTTTTTCCAGACTTCTGGGCTTAAAGTCTTATCTAACATCAACTTGTGTGTCAGCTAAGTAACGTATGGCTGTGCCAGTGTTGGCTGACTTCAGGTTAATGATGTTTTTGGATGTGGAATTTCAGGACGGGATTACTCGCCGTGCCAGAAAGCTGGCGAAACTGAAACTGATCTTTGCAGCTGCAGATGATTGACTAATGATGACCAATTAAACCTCCACTGGGCAATTTAACAAGCTTACAGCCTTTAATTGCACCATCAGGCAACTGTCTGAATTTTGGACAAATTCATTATCTGGAAAATTACCCTACAAAGAAAGCAAGTTATTATACAGGATGCTCAAACGTCGATAATATGAATTGGGTCAAATAGAGTTACTGTGCAGCTTCTCACTAGGTGGCACTCCCTCTGCTATAAAGAGAGTATTTTTCTGATAAAAGAAGATTTATGCATATATCAGCAGAGTGGAGCTTTAAACCTGGATATGTTTTAGGTCAAGATGGAAAGTACAGTAACTAAATGTATTTCAGAATTGATGTCTGTTATTAGTTACATTACAGGTTGAGATTATTTTGGTCAGTTATTTTCAGAAAACCAATCTGCTTTTCTTTCAACTCGGGCTTGTCTGTGTCTGAAAACAAATCAGTTTTGTTTCTCTGCAAACAGGAAGTGACTTTGTGGTCTGATACTCGACACTCGTGGATCCTCTTATATGTGTGTGTGTGATATCTCTTTCCTCTGCTATCAGTTTTCTGTATATCGCCGTTTTGCCCTTTCTTCTGTGTATCCGACAATGCAATTTCCTGTAGCAATAATAACTGACTGATGACGATAATAAAGTCTTCATCTTGATCTGGAAGATCTTGAACTAATGATATTATCTAGACCCCGCAAGCTGCGTCTGTCTCTCTTCTCTTATATTTTTAATTCCATCTTTGTATTTTGCTGTGTATGTCCATAAACTGGTACAAAATGCCATAAAACAGGAATGCATTTTGTAAAAGAAAAAAATATATAAAGAAAAAAAAATAATTTGTGATTTGGATCACATGACCCACGTTTCCCTTTAAGTAACTTTGACAGCTTGTCCAGGCGCTGATCACATTTTTATCGGCAGCCAATAGGGGGAGCTAGCAATGTTGTGAAATAGTATATATATTTAAAAAAAAGAAGCCCTATTTGTGGGTTCAGATCAATTTTTTTCCAAATCTGACTGCAGCATTTGTAGTTTTAAATGCTACGTAGCCATGTAACACACATAAAAGATACGGTGTGTGTCCTTGTGTTCATGCATGCAAAGACACACACCATGTTTTGATGTCAGACTGAGAAAACACACACTAATGGGTATTTTATTGCTGTGGTTAAACATCAGAATAAAACAAATCTAAGATATTCAGTGATATTCAGTATTTAATTTGCTGTGGTTCAAGTCGGGAATTTGCGTGTATGCGTGACGTGGTTGTTTTAGCTGCTTGATTGCACAGGTTGATTATTGGCTCTGTGTGTGTGTGTATGTGAGTGTGTGAGAGAGCAAGAAAGACGTGTGAGAGCTGTTTTATTAGGTTTGGTACACAATTCTGGGAAGAGAAGCATAATGGGTCACTAGAGACAAGCAGGAAAACTCTGTATATGTGTGTGTGTGTGGTCAGGGTGAAAACAGTTTCAGATTCAGTTCTGGACATATCCCCTGACTGTTCCAGTATTTGGTGCATTTTTCTCCAAATATTGCTGGTTATACTATGTGAGAGTTCCAGTTTCAAGATGCAGTGCATGCTGGGAAATGTGAAGGAGGGGGTGTAAAAGAAACTCTCACCCTTTTGAATAATCAAACGCTAATTAAAAGTGCTATTAATTAGAATCAAATCTTTGCTCGCTTCCTGAGTTTTCACATATACATTTTGAATTGTGCAGAAAATACCTGCTGTTTCATATTCAACATTAAGGTAGCAATTAAACACCTTGTTATTTTAGCAAAAGCATAACAAGAATTGTTTTGTTAGCATTAAATAAGTGGCATCAAAACCTGATTTCATCTCCAGACATGTGGCAATCGCTTCAGTAAATTTAGAGAGAAAAGACCAAAGATTCTTAGTCTGCAACAGGAAGCAACAGGGGATTATGGGAAATGTGAGACAGATGCGACCAATCATCCAACCATGGACTCTTTTGTTTGCGGTAATTATGCCACTTAATAATACAAGTAATTACACCACAATTAATCACATCGAGTTACTAATGATGGCTTAAGCTCACACACACACACATCATTTGCCTCCGTCTTGTATTTGCGTTTTCGTTTGTACCAGATGGATGAACTTCTCTCCCACCTCCAGCTCCTGGCAGCCACGCAAACACCTTTTAACACCTATTGGAATGGTTAACAAAGGCTCTTTCTGGTTCGTGTGTGTCCGAGTGTGTGTGTCAATACAGATTTTTGACAGTCGAACAAAGCCAGTGTGCGTCACTGATACAATGAAAACGATAAAGTCTGTCTCCTCAGTATTCTCTTTTACCGCAGCCAGATAATTCTCTCTTTAAAAGGCCATATTGGTGGTTTCAAAAAATTTAAGTTTTATATTTTGGAAAATGGTTGGCAGTAATGTAGTCTTAAACATGCATAATCACTGGAATGGTCCTTTAAGTATGTAATGTTGTAAATCCCAATTTTCACGCAACATCTGACTCTCTAACCTCGAAAGCAACATTCACAGCCATGTGAACTCCAGTCTAAAGAGAAAATCCATCCATGTTTGGAGAATTTAGCTGCTTTACGTTAAATTCCGTTCCCATAGCCTGTAAGAAGCATTTATGAAAAGTCCTTAATGAAGTAGCGATGTAGAAAAGAAAAACAAAAGGAGGCATGAGATGAAAGGAGGAACCCTGAGGAACTCCAATAAAAGTCAGTCATCCATCAAGGTTGTGCTAATGTCAAAGCTTCTAGCAAAGACGAGGACGATACCTACAAAGGACCTAAATTAAATAAGCAACACAGGCAATACATTAATTGTATATATTTGTTAATTTGTAATAACAGAAATACTTATTGCTGTCCAACTGTGTAAATATGGAGAATTGTTACAACATAAAATATAAAAATACCCATATGTAAAAGTACACTAGGTACATACATTACATATAGTAATATTAAAGGACCATACCACCCATTTTGCATGTTTGAGCCTAATATATTCGATTTTCATACATGTTACGTTACTGACAATCATTTCCCAAAGGATAAAACCACATTTCAGCTTTCCTGATATTTTCAAAATCTCTTAATCTTTCAAAATCAAATATTCAAGTGATACACCCACCTTAAAAATCCATGTTTCGCCTTCTAATAGTTATGCAGCCTTATGAAGTCAAGGTCCTTTAAATTTTTCCTTAAATGCAGGTCTTCTTTTCGGACTATATTCCCCAGTGGAGACATACATTCACTCCGCACTTTTTATTGTGCTTAAACACTAAAATTNACTATATTCCCCAGTGGAGACATACATTCACTCCGCACTTTTTATTGTGCTTAAACACTAAAATTATGAAATTTTGGAAAAAACTGAATACCATCTTGTTCACGATAATGGACTGTCAATCCCAGGAATGTTTCACGTATCAACAAGTTGATTTTAATAGCGTCCTCCTTCCAGACTAATGGCGGTCTGGAAGGTAGGAAAAACATTTTTAATTCACTGTTCCAGTAGTATGCTTTGGGAANCTAATGGCGGTCTGGAAGGTAGGAAAAACATTTTTAATTCACTGTTCCAGTAGTATGCTTTGGGAATGAATATATATAAATACATAATACATAATACATAAATACAATTAGCTTTATTTAAATTAGTAACCCTAAATTTGGTCGCTCTCTAGATATCTCTATATCCGCAGATTTATTGCTGACTTGGCACTTTTAATATTCTTGATTTGTTCGTACTTTAGTTGTCTGGTTTACACTTTTATCCTCCTCTTTCTTGGGGTCACAGTAACTTTTAGAAGAGATTTAGAAAGGCTCCTCCCAAAGAAAAACAGCAACATGAAACCCAACATGGGAATATTCTAAGCTGATGAGTTTGATTTATTTATGAGGTCTTGTTTCCAAATATCCTCTTTGGTCACAACACAGCACATTAGTGTAATGTACCTAAATGTACTGTGTTAGGCCGTCCTGCACTCTGAAAGAGGAGATAATTCACTTTTAGCATTCACACACACTCACACACACCTTGTAGGAGTTGGAGCATTAATCATCATTTACTATCATTAAGAGTTTTTTGCTGGATCAATATAAAGTCATTAAATAAACTGTTTCTTTTTGAATGTATTTCCAGTCCAGTGCTTTTAGGCACATGAATGAAACTTACGGTGTAGTGTGTGTGTGTGTGTGTGTTCTTGTGTGTGCATGCGTGTATTTAACGTAAAAACATCCTCCTTTTACTCCTCTTTGGGTTTCTCTCTTTGTCTCCAGATGTAAAACCTGGTAAACATCCTCCTCTGCGTCTCTGGAATGTTCCACGGTGTTTATGTCCTGTGTATGTGTGTGTGCACGTACTTAATAATCCATTTAAAGGACCATACTGGTAGTTTGCCATGTTTGAACCCAATAAATACTACCTCATACACATTACGTCAATGGTGTGTGTGTGTGTGGGGGGGNTGTTTATTTATTCAGGGTTAGTTCACTGAGCATCAAATGCTCTTTTTCAGGAATGCCCTGCTCACACACATTCACACCTGGAAGTTGCCCAGTACAACCACAGACTTCCCTGCTGGCCACTGAGCAGCTCCACTGGAGCATTTGGGAGTTAGGTGCCTTGCTCAAGGGCACCTCAGTTGTGATAATTACGGAGAGGCAGGAGCTGCTCATTCACCTCCCCAACCCATATTTCTCCTGCCAGTTCAGGGATTGAACCAGCAACCTTTCGGGCTTGCTTCTCTAACCTTTAGGCCTCCACTGCCCTTTAAATATTAGCCACATGTTATTTCTAACCATTTTCCAAAACATAAAACTGTATTTTAGTGGCACTTTTAGCTACTATTTGCATCTCGTCATCTGAAAAAGCAACAGAAACGGACCTGTGACCAGTTTCAAGTCGCGATTCAGGAAGTCCTGCTTGCTGCAGTAATTTAACAGGAAGAGGGAGTATAGACGAGGTGGAAAATGACAGATAAGGAGCTTTATCAGTATTTATGGATGACAGGGGTCAGAAGTGGAGGAAGAGAGTGGGATGGAAAACGATCAGAGGAAAGTGGAGGTAGATGATATTTATGTATGAGGGGGAGAGCAGAGGAAGACGGAACAGAGGAGGGGGTGGAAAAACATAAATGGAGATAAGTTACTATTTATAATAGAAAAATATGTTTATTCTGGCATTTTTACTTTACTTTGAGCCCTGTTGGGTTATTCCCCCCATATTTTATTTTTACGAGTAGTTTTATACTTTTTTACTGCTGGACCACCTACTTGTACTTTTATGCTGTAAATGCGCAGAACACACTCTTTGCTTTAATTCAGCCCAGCAGAGACAATCTGATTAACAGATAAAACAAAGGCAAAGTTAAAAGCTTAAGTCAGTGTAAATTATCCTGCAAATCAGATCAGAAACATTCCCTCTTCTGTCTCCCTTTCCTCAGGAAATATAAAATATAACAATACATATTCCAGCCAACTGCCAACATGTATTCACTATGTAACAAGGAACAGGAACAGCTATTTATCTATTTACCATTTAGAAACAACAACAACAACAAAAAAAAAAAAGCTTTCTTAAAAAGCTTCTTGCAAATATAGAAACATTTATCGATGTGAAATATTCCAGTGGATTTCCGTTCATCTTTTCTAATCTGATGCAGGGGAAGAACAAAAACAACAACAAGCCTCTTTGGACTCTGATGCTCTCAGTTTATTAATCATTAATAGAATTTAGCAAAAGGCATCAAATCTTCAAACTGAAATCTCAGCCAGATGTTAGTGAGAGTTTGCAGGATCTTTAACAACTGAGTTTGATTTTATCATCATTTTAGAAAGTCTCAACATAAAAGGAGGTGAAGGATGTATTAGGAGTTTGAAACTTTTGACATATTTAAATGACTAAAGCGGCAAAAACGTAACCAGACCTTCATCAAACTCTTACGTGCTTAAAGGACCATACCATCCATTTTACATGTTTGTGCCTTATATATTCAATTTTCATACGTTACATTACTGACATCCATTTTCCAATGGATAAAACTGTGTTTCAGCTTTCCTGATATTTTGCAAAATCTGTTAATCTTTCAAAATCAAATACTCAAACATGCAAAATGGCCGGTATGGTCCTTTAACCTTAATCATTAGCAATTTCAGCTATTGACACATAATCATTTGACTGATGCAGCAGCCTTAATTTATTCATAATTAATGTCAGCAACATGTAGTTTCTGTCTTTCCATTGTCTTTTTTTGGAAGTCGGTTATTAATTGTCACATTTATTGATTGCGCTGCCAGAGGTCACGAGGAGAGTATATGAGTGTTTTGTTTCATGGTGGATTTTCCCTTCAGATTGCAGCGCTCATCGACCTTCATTTTATCAATCCAGAAGAAGCCAGAGAACACCTTCGCTTCTACGGCGCTTTTTTCATGACAGCAGCGTGATGAAGTGCACTTCAGTATACAGTCGACAACAGGATCAAGCAAACTGAAAAAATCAATGCAGAGGTTCCTTCTAGAAATGAGATTTTCAAAGATGTCTCCACTGAACAAGTGACCACTGGCTGAAATATAATTTAACAAACTGCCTTATCATCGACAGCCACAGGAACAGACAAAGAACAGACAAGAAACTCAAACTTTATTTCATAAGAAGTTGTGCTAAATACAGATTTATGAATTTATTTAAAAATACTCTGTTTTAGTTGACTTTTGTTAGGAGAAATAGGCATACAAATATGATTTATTTAAGCACACATGGATCTATGTGTGTGTTATGTGATGCCAGGAAATAGCCACGCAATCCACCACAGAGCTGCGGTCTCATCCAATCAGAGAACACCAGCATTACCTTACTGCGTTTTGGGTTAACTCTAACTACGAGGTCATATTTCCAGTCAGAATGGACAGAGCGTGGGAATCTAGGAGGTGATTAAGCCTATGATAACATCCTTAATGGTATCTATGAAACATTCCCAGCTCTGGCTCGCTGTGAATCAGTCTGGGATCTCCTATGAAACCACTTTTAAAGGGGCAGACAGATGTTTTGTCCTCTTCTTTGTTAAAAAGACCTGATTTGTTGTTGAATACGCGGCCTGAATGCACCGCAGTTATACAAGACACATTCCAAATGAATACTGTGGCTGTTTGAAAGGGAAAATAAAACCTCCATAAACACTGAAAATATTGTTTGTGGGGTGTGTGGGTTCACTTTTCTTCTGTTCTTTAGTTTGGAGATGTGACTTGCTTCAGACTATACGTGGACATCAGCAGGAGACCACAGCAGCATGAGTGTGTCTGAAGAAAAAAAAAAAGACAAAGGCTGTAAATTCAGGAATCAATAAATGTGCTTTTGTTTGCTTTGTCATTGCAGTTTAATACCTTTGACTCATCCAAAAGACTTTAAAGTACTTTAAAGGACTTTAGTTCTCCTTAAAGACGGTCGTCCCTTGGAGATAGATATTGCATATCTGTGTGCGTGTACACGTATGTCTCCTAGCTGCATCCAAGGATTTTCAGACCTCACCTTCTCATAACAAGTCCTGACATGGCTCGTTATCGTCTCACACAGAAACACACACCCATGTGCACAAGAATGTACACCCTATGAGAAAGAACATTTGGCAGAGTTCATCTATTTTTGTGCATTTATTTATTTATTTATTTACTGTAGCACCGCTCTGTCGGTCTAGCAGGAAATATCAAATTTGAGTGGGTGAATTAGAGAAAGATGCTTTAATTTCAATTTCAGCTTAAAGAACAGGAAGAACACCATGTCCGTTTACAAATCAGTGACTCAGATATATTCTATATTGGACCTACAATGTGATGTTAAATTTTTCCCTACACTAAGTTTATTAAAACAGTAAAAATGTGCATAATTAAGAAGCTCTACACCAAAAGCTGAAATTGGAAATACTCTTTTGATCCCAGTTTGATCAGTTATCCACACAAATAAGAAAACTACCTGAATATAAGGACTCAAACCTCTTGACATTTTAGTGACTGTTACATAAAGACAAGCAAAGATGTGTGTGTGTGTGTGTGTGTGTGTGTGCGCCTCTGAGTCTGTTGTGACAAGTGTGTTTGACATTTTAGATGGTCTGAATAAACTCTCACACTGGGTGGATGTGAGTTTAATGAGGGCGGCTCTCAGGCAAAGCAGGGGAGTTGAGGGCAATTACAAAAATGTTAGGCCGAAACTCAGCATGCTCAGACTTGCCGTAGACACACACACACGTACACGCATACACACATTCCCAGCCCTCCAGGACTCAGTCATCCCTTCAGATAAAATTCCATACAGAACAGATAGAAGTTACAGCTCCTAAACACCCTGCATTTGATATCTATAGTTTCATATTTTAGACCAGGAACCTGTCAAGCTCATGTCTTATTGCAAGATGAAGCTAAACACATGATATACGGTATTTCTTAAAATGATATGATTTCTTTTAGAAATTTTTAGGCAAAAATATCACTTGTGACAGACATTTGGGAGTATTTTTTTGACATTTTTTAGGCTACGATTAATCAATTAATAAAAAAAAAAAAAACCAAAAACCTAGTAATAACGTGTTAGTTGCAGCCTGAGATAATTTTATCGATTTTCTATGCAAAACAATTTCGTTTAGCAGTTGTTGTAGGGTGTAATTTTTATGTTATTTGACCTTTATTCAAAATCTTCTGAATACCACATTAAACAACCAGACAGCATGTCGGAACAAAGCGATAATAAACAACTTCCTTTGTATTTGTGCTCAAGTGAAAGATTTTGACTTCCTGCCTTGCTAGAACAACTAACCACACAACAAACTTTGACAATAACAGCGTGATGTCTCATTTGGTGTGCTGGACTTATGAGGTCACTAGGCTTCTGTTTCGGTGGGTGATAATACCTTGGAAACCCAAGGAATGATCCGAAAAGTCTGTCTGCCTACACGCTTTCACAGAGTCATCTGTGGTTCCCCCACATGACAGATTGCTAATTCGTTTTTAGGCACAATCATAGAAACATATAGGAGTATTCATGCAGACATTTAAGCATTGTCGTAACAGTAGTGATGTTCTCTGTACTGGAGGAGTTGAAAACGTCTGCATGTTGCTATATTTACCTGTAATCTGTGTCCAGAGACGGTTTGACGGTTTGCCATGTGTAACAGTGGACATTTAAGACTGAGGCAATCCTGCCTGTGTTTTCTCTGAATGACTAAAAGGGAAGTCCCTCTTTCACTCTTCTTTCTTTATTTCTTTCTCACTTTTTCACTCTGGAGAGGTGCAATATTTGTACAGGAAGTGGTTTCACGAAAGCCGAGGGTGAGTTGAGAAAGAAAACGACTAGAAGAGAGACATCTCTCTGCAGTTGGTCCTCATTCTGGGATCCACACATATTTCATATTCCCCAAAGACCTTATTAGCAGGAAGTAAATAGCAACAGGCCTTCGCTGGTGGGATGGGTAAATCATGTCACTCTTTGACAATATCTCTCTTGAAATATCCGAAATCCAAGTTAAGATTGTCACAATATGTAGCAGAGATGTCCTGTTCCAAAAAAACGACAGCAACAATCATTTGGCATCAGCAATCTTTCTCTAACCTCAATCAAGTAGTTTTAGTTGCCTGAATTTAACCATAAGTTCTCTTCAAATTAACCATAATCTGAAGAGGCAGAAGAAGTTAAAGGACCATTTTGCATGTTTGAGTCTAATATATTCACTTTCACACACGTTAACATTACTGACAATCATTTCCCAACACATTATAAACATTGATTTTTAAGGCGAGCGTATCGCTTGAATATTTGCTTTTGAAATATTAAGAGATTTTGTAAAATATCAGGAAAGCTGAAATAGGTTTTATCCTTTGGGAAATGGTTGTCAGTAACATAATGTGTGAAAATTGAATATATTAGGCTCAAACATGCAAAATGGCTGGTTTGGTCTTTTAAAGACTGAGGGAAACAAAAAGGAAAAAAGCCAAAATTTTCATTCTCTTTATTTGCCATTTATCCGTGTAACTAACCAACAGCTGGTGTTGTCAGATTTGTATGAGACCGTAAAAGTGCAACTGAAATACGTCATAGAATCTCTGCTGTGAGACTCCGTGTCAGCAGATGGAGTCATGGCCGTAAAATCTGACTGCAGCATCTGTTGTAATTTACGGTAATTCCAAGACTTTCTCTGCCTGCTGGCCTGCATTATATACTGAGGAACATACCCCACAGATAGCCAAGGTCTGCTGTGTGTCTATTTACATGCACATGCATCTAAAAGCTATTATGTAAGAGATGAAGGCTGTTAAGGTTACATCATCCGCTCTTTCCAATCATCCAATCAGTGCGTTTCTGTGTTTGGAGGGAAAGCAGTGGATGCACCTATCTACCTTCCTCCTTCCACCTCTTCCTCCTTCTCCTCCCATGTCATGTAGCCATCACAGGGTGACCCAGAGTTATAGGTTTGTAACTCCCTCTGGGCTCTCCTCCTGGATGGAGCCACACGAAGAGATAGTTTAATCAGAAGGATCAATAATGTCTCAGATCAGGTTGCCAGTCTCCAGTTAAATCCAGCACTGTCTGGTTGGGGTTTAATTTAGCCTCCCATAAGTCTTCATTCCACTGCAAATCCAAGCTCAAGCATCAAGGTTTGGGAGACAGAATACACAGTTGTTACAATAATATGACAATTATTGCCACAAAATGTCGGAAAAAAAGAAACCGTATGAGTTTAGGGTTTCAGATCTCTTATTCTGTGGCTGGATTTAATATCCGTGAGAAAAACTGTGAAGTGGGTTTTGAAAATATTTACGAGAATGTTCATCCATTCCAAAGAAGATGAAGAGGATGAATGTTTGTTTTCAAATGGGAATCTGAATCGGGGGGCTGGAAACAGCTCAGCATCCCGAGATCTGACTTTTAACCCTTAATGATTCTGACCTTATTTTTCCACGTAGTTTTGTAGAATTAACTCCAGAAATGATTGATGCTTTTATTCTTTCTTTACAGCTTTAAATGGCTTTTTGCACCTTTTATATTAAAGATCACTTTCATTTTATTTATTTATTTTTTTTTTACTTTCTGTAGTCGTAAAACACAGCAACGATTTCCCATCCTCCCTACACACACGTGCCCTTTCATCATCAACACATGTCACCTCCTTCCTTCCTCTGAGCTAATCAAAACGCAAGAAAACAAAGCCGTTATCCAATCAAATGGACAGGGTTAATTAATCAAGTAATCAATGAAGTGGAATAAACTCAGTTAAGTCTGATGTGTTCCTGATGTCTGGGTGATCTGTTGGATGTTAATTGTTTTATAATGACGGAGAGCAAACAGGATACATAGTGGATTGTGCGTAATTATAGCAGGAAAAATGATATTCTGGTCAGAGTGTAATGAACTGACGTGGTTTTGATGGCGCAGGTTTGAATCTGACTCATCCTTTGTATTTGACTTATTGAATCATTTAAATTAAAGCTTTGATGCTAAAAAATCGGGTAAATAAATATATTGAATATGTTTACGCAGCTTATTCATACATGTTAATACACACACACAGAGAAACACTGAAAATGACTGTACTGGGCATGCTTCCAAGAGGCTTTTAGCTTATTGTGGTTGGAAGATGGAGAGACATTAATGTTATGCAGAAAGAGGGGGAAAAAAAGCAGGTTCATTTGCAGAATGGAACGAAAGAGAGAGGAGAGACGGGCATCTGAATGGGTGGTGGTAATTAACGTTTCCTGGACTGCATTTCTTAATAAATGAGATTATCACACCATCACTGGTAAAGACTAGAAAGGGAGGAGAGGATACAAGGTTCAAAAAAAGAAGTGAAAAAACAGAAAACGCTTCATGAAATTAGGATTTTGTTACTGTAATCCCTCATAGCAGCTCAGATCCCTGCAGATTTTCACTAATTACCCAAATGAAATTCTGCTGGGTGTGTTCACTTCTCTGCCCAGATGAGGAGATGAGTTGGAAGTTGAACAAAATAGCAAATATCTTCTAAACAGCAGCAAGTGATTGTATTTCTGTTCCCTTTTGTGAACTTTAGCATAAAAGGTTTTAATATTACATAAACATTTTCATCCTAAAAAATCATTTACCAGTGATTTTGCATGTTTGAGCCCAATACAGAAGAAGTGAGCCATCATGCAACCAAACGTTAATGCTTATCTTTTGCTGAAGTTATTTAACTAATCCAACACGAAGCTGCATGGAAGAAAATGTATGCCTCCACCAGAGAATATAGTCCCAGAAGAGGATGGCTTTTACTGACAAATTAAAAATGGCCATCCCTTCTATATTCAGACATACCTGTTAGCAGGTGAAACATTACATTTTAAGGTGGGTGTGTCACATAAACATTTGATTTTGGAAGATTAAGAGATTTAGTAAAATAACATAAACAGTAAAATACGTTTTTATGTTTTGTAAAATATTCATCAGTAATGTAACAGTTGTATTTATTGGGCTCAAACATGCAAAATCACTGATATAGTCTTCTAAATTGACTTCAAGGCCCACACATACAAAACACACACATGCAATTGAAGTTGTCCGTTGTATTCTGCACATGGAACCCATCCACGAACTCAGTGTGTGTGCAGAGGGTTACAAAGCAGGTCGGACAAAGTAGTTGGTGGACGAGATGTTTATTTGCACATGCCGTAAAACTCACGTGTGCGCACACACACGCACACATTCCTGTACGCACGCAAACACACAGGCGAGATCAGTGCATTCAGTTTCATCTACATTGCAGTACAATACAACCATGATACACTGACTGGTAGCATTCTGCTTTACATCATTACATTTCTATGCTGTCTGACACACACACGCATGTACATACTGTAGGCACAAGGACAGACACATACACACAGGAGCATCTATGTGGGAACTTGCATATTTATAAGAATATAGTAAAATCCCTCTCACACACACAAAAAAGAACAAACACACATCCACAGGAAGCAGTAACTCACTGTTGTAAACACTAAATGAACATCAAAATTAACAACAGACCAAGGCAATAAAAGTGTTCTCATAAAAGACAATGCTCAAAAACACATCTAGCCCCTTCTCTGTCTCACACACACACACACACACATACACATGCACGCATACACAATAATGCCACTTTCAAACAAACACAGGAAGTCATAAACTTTACCTGACGTTTACTACATTTTTTTTTCCAAACGCTGACATTGACATCCTGGAAAAATTTATTGACAGATAGCTGAGAACTTCAATATCACCAATCAAGCTTTTTACTCAAATATATGGGTTTTCTCATGTTTTACGCTGCAGTTTAGGACCAAAACTCCTCAAAAAAATATTTAAAACCAAGTTACTCCACTTTGGCTATTTCTCTGTTTCTGTATATGCAGAGATTTATGATTCAGATCCTGTAAATATTGTATGTTGATTTTTCTCACCAGACAGCTAAGACCGGTTTGAACTCAAATAGTTTGAAGAAGAATGGTGATTGCAAAAATTTAAAGGAGCATTGCATAATTTTAACCCAGTATGAATCTACCGTGTCTAACCGTCACCAACATGCTGCTGCACTGCTTCCCAGGAAACTCAGCAGTCATGCAGTGTCGGTGAACCAGTTGGAACTGACATTGCTGTAATGTAATAGAGTGTTAATGATAGTGGGCGGCATGTCATCATAACACATATAGAGTTACCAACATAAACTACATGGAAATCTGCAGAGAAGAATGGAATTTTGGGGTTTTATTGGTGGCCCTGAAGGCAACTCTACTTTGGATAATTTGGTCATAACATTTGTGTCAACAAGCTACATGAGGATATAATTACACTGTAGTTATGATCTTTTCCATCTGGCACATGAGCAACACTTTAAGGAAAATAACGCTATATGATTGGTCCTTTGGAAAAGCACACATTGCATAAAAACTGGAAGCTGTATCGGAGAAGATTTAGTTCAAGTGGAACTTTAAACAAGTCTTAAAGTCACTGGAGGAAAATTAAGAGCTTTGCTTTTATGGTTTTCCAAGTGCCTTTAAAGCAGCATGACAGAGGAAACAACACACAGGCGAAAAATATGCAAAAGTTGCAAGAAGTTCTGTCAGAAAATGAGGTGTTTAGGAACCGAAAAAAAAAAAAAACTAAAAGTGATTTGTGGCACAAAGAAAACAAACCATGATGCTTTTTAATGGTGACAGGCAACATTCATCAAATTATATGGCTTTATATCCATTTTGGAAAGAAATTGTTTATCCTTTTTCTCATATCTAACAACTTCTTGTGTTATTTTGTCATTCAAGGACGTCGCTGCTGAGCTTTAAAAAATATCATTTGATTTCATTTTGTGCCGTCATTCATTTAGTAAGAGGCAACATCACAAACATTACAATTATACTGAAATTACACAAGAGCATTTACTCTATTTCCAATAAGTAGCACAAGTTTTCAAGTCAGAGTTAACTGCAATTTTATATTTCATAAAATAACATTACATAGATACATTATATAATATTACATAGATTGCATGTGTATAAATAAAAGTGTCTCTTCCATCCTTTAAACTTTATTCAGTCGTGTTGTCTCTCTCTCACCTCTTCTTCACACACCCTGATTGAAGTGCACATTATCTCCTATACCAGCATTGTTTTGGTTCTCTCCAGGCTTCTTGTCCTTTGACCTTTCCAGTGCTAGGAGTGAAAGGGGAAAGTTCACCAAAGCAGACTACAGGCTGAGGTCGAGGTTAAAGCAGCTCACAGGTGATAAGATGCTCTGAAGACTGATGATGACATGTTTCGTGACTATCTATGCATTTAGAAGATGTCATGCCCCAAATATTTCTTTCCATTTACTTATTTCGGTACATTCACTCATATTTTTCTGTTAAAATGTCTTAATAGTGATTTTTTTTGTCATCAGATATCATCACCCATCACATGATTCACCAGCTGAACAGCAAATACTACGACAACAGAAGAATTGAATACTCTCCCTTTTGGTTTCCTCCATGCCCAAGCTGCTATTTTTTTTTTCCTAACATCGCCTTAAATTACCAGGCAGCAAAATGGTGAACTTTTACTGATGAAGTTGGAATGCATGTAAATATGTACAAACTTAGCTACAATGTTAATCGTGGATAAAAACAACCATGAAATGGCGAGAGATGCCCACAGAACATTGGAGACGCCTGCAAACTGACCGAAACACATGGAAACGTCTGGGAAACCCCATTAGTTTGTTAATTAGTGCTAATCAAATGGCTACAAATTAGCCATAGCTCATGGGAACAACTGCCTTCCACACCGAGCCATCATCCACCTGGAGAGACGGAGCCGAGGTGTTTCTCATCATGTTTAAACCACATNCACCGAGCCATCATCCACCTGGAGAGACGGAGCCGAGGTGTTTCTCATCATGTTTAAACCACATGGTACAAACCATATTGTGGTGTTTTGGTCATAAGGGCTGTGAAGCTAAAGGCTCTCTGTAGTCCAGTGTCGGCTGGCACAGTTCTACCTGAGGCTCTTTGGGCAACGATGATTTAAAGATTGAACTCTTGGAGGCTTCCAGGGGAGCTTGGCAGACCGAGGCCCAGCAGAAGTGCAGCACGCTGGGGGAGAGGAGGATGAAAACCCAGGGGTCGATGATGGAGTTGACTGAGATGAAGCGGAGGGCGATCAGGTCCAGACGGTGAGACTCTGTACGCTGGCCTATTGAGTTGATGTACACACGGATCTGAAAGAGAGAGGAGAGGGAGCGGACATGTGGGATTAGCTGCCAAGCAACTGGTATAATCCCACTGCTAACACCAGCCATGACACGAAGACACAGACAGAGAACACCCTGGCTGTAAATCTAATATGAAACCTATATTATATGTAGCACCATGAACATAACAGGTTTATGGGACCAGTGGTGCAAAGGAGAAAAGAGTGGAAACTTGAACTGTCTTGAATCTCAAGCAGATGTTCACATTTAAGATACGATCTTTACACTTTAAACACTTTAGATTTCTATGTTAGGGCCTACCAGTTAAACAAGACAGTAATTCACTAATAAATGTCCTCTTTTTGTTGCCTCAAGGCCTCCTGAGAAATTCCGACTTACGAATCAGGAAGTCAAAGTTATGATGTAATGTGTATTATGAACATGGTGGGGAAATAAATAGATTTTTGTTTACTTTTTTTCAACAGAGACAGCTCACTATACAGCATCTCACTAAACAAACATCAGGCGATGCACATAAGGTGTGTCATGTATGCTTTTTGCATACAAGTTTATAGTTTCCCACCATTGTAGCGGCATTCATATGCCCTCATCTCGTAATTTCCATATTTCCGATATAAATGTGATATATATAAATCTGCTTTGGACTGATGTTTCTTTTGTTTCCTGTTCCAGATTAATCGTGTGTGTGTGTGTTGGGGAGTTGGTCTGTATAGGTAAGTCATTTGTTTCATTCTTGCTTCCATGTTGCAGCAGCAACCTTACAGTTACTTAAATAAACCTCCATGCAGAAACGTATACCCCTATCTCTTGTCCAATGATGTGATGTGGTGTTTGAGCCTGCTAGAAAATAACAATGGAGGCTGATTTGGACCAGGATCTTAAACCATGCCTTAGTTTGAGGTGAGTTTGTGGTTATTTGTGTTGCTTAATGTAGTTATTGTCTGTTACCAGTGTGTTGTTTTGAACTGAAAAGCGGTATAATAGGAAACTATAGATTCAACCAGAAACACTGCAATTCCCATTTGCACAATTGCATCCTGTGGGAATAAATCTGAAGTGTTTCAACAAAGACGTCAGATTTAGTCCCACAGAATATAATTGTGCGAATCAGCGTGCTCGACCAAATGGCTCATTGACTATTTAACAAATATTTCCCTGATTGACAAATGCAAACATGCTTCTCTCATGTACGATCCACTCTTGTTCTCTGGCACCTTCACGCAGGAAATTAGCAGAGGAACGCATAACCATCCAATTTAAAGAAGATGTTTGAATTACTCTCAGCATCCGTTTGTTTGCTGTTCAGGCAGAAATCAGCCTATAAATCATTGAGTAAATGTATACTCTACATGTGTACTTTGTGGTTTTAGGAGGGGCTACGAAGCAGAAGCTGCATGCTGATACCGCGCCTCACAGACGTTCCCATGCTGATATCCAGCTGAAGCAGTTTAAACACAGAGACAGATAGCAAACAAAGATCTGGATGTTGTGCTCTAAGAGAGGATATATGCCTTGTCAAATAAATGTCAAACAAACGTGCAAAAACAGCATTTTTTTCCCCTCTTGTCACAAATTTGAGGCATCTACTGCTTTGCGTGTTTAATTAATTTCAGCTGGGTGGAACCTAGGCGCTGACCTTTGACCCCAGTGAAGGAGGCTCACCAATAGCTCATTTAAGTCTTTGTCACCAGCAGAGTAAGTTAAACAATTACATTTAGACATCGTGCTAATTCATTTTCCTTATCTGTGTTTCTTTTTACACTTTTAATAATCTGACATCTACATTTTTTTTCTAACTTTAAGAAAATATAGCCAAAAATGACGCACTCATAAGGCTTTACTGGATCTATCATTGTATAGGTCAGGATGTCCAGTGGGATCACAAATGACTTAGAAGGGTGTGAAATGATGTAGGGAGACTGAAATAATATACTGGTTGATAAATGTCTCATGAAATGGCAAATATGCACAGAATTCAGCCTTTTCCAATGACTTATGTGCAAATTGATGTAATCTGTTATCACTGTGAGCTGATGGCACAAGACCAAGTGCAACACTTTAATACAATCATGATGCTATGACGAGTTCACAGGTTTGGAATTCCCACTGCCGCTGCTCTCTCTGAGGTCTGAGAGGAACAACGTCCAGTTTAGAATGATGGAAAAAGCAACGTTTCTCCCGCCATCTCTTCTTCTACTTGCCCTTGACCTCTTAGTTTTCCTTGATTTCTCATTTTCTCCTTCTTCTTCTGTCCCATTATAGTTTTTTTTTTTTTTTTTTNTTTTTTTTTTTTTTTTTAATCTAAAGTGACTCATCTGTGACTCTCATGATTTCCTTGCCAATGTCATCACACCAACCTTGTTACACTGGTTTTCTGCTTGTCAAAAGCACAATGATCCAGTGCCACTATCACAGAGCTAAACAACTCAACTGTGAGTTGAGAATGATGGATGATGGGTAAACTGCCAATCCAGCCCCACAGCAGATGCTTAAGGGCAAAGCACTAGCATTCTGTGGAAAGCTGTTACGTACTCTTGTCAAAAGTTGATTTGTTGCATAAGTCATTGAGGAAAGTTGTCACTATAGTAGCATAATCAGTTTAATAATAATCAGCATATTCGGCAAACTTGAAAGTGATTTATAGTCAAAGAGCCAAAAAGTTCAATCCCAGACACTTTTTAAATACAACCACATGAGGTCATTATGGTGATGAGCGAGCGGGCCTGCCATGTGGTTGAGACAAAAACAATGTGGGTGAAGTAGTGTGTGTGTTCATGTGAAGACAGATTCCTTCTGTTTTGAATAGCTCTACCATGAAATCTGACTCTCATTGCTTGCCTGTTTTCTTCCCTCGGCTCCTACAGGAAAACGCGCTACAAGTGCTAAAGTGAAGTGTGTGTATGTGTGTGAGGAGGCCGCGCTCCCAGAACACGGACATGTGCAGGTTTTATCTTCAGAAACAAAAGGGGAAAGTGTTTATCTGTGAGTATTATGCTGTAAGAGTCACAAATGCATCATCTATTCATCTCTCTCTCTCTCTCTCTCTTTCTCTGCTGTCCAAAGTCTGCAGCACGGCTGGCCTTATTAATTTTTTAATACCGTCAGAAATAACTGGAGGCACAGCTAGGTGGCACATACAGTCCGCCACAGTTTCATATTGGTAGAAAACTGTAATATGATGCTTGTGTGTGATGTCGTGACCCCAGCTATCTGAACACCCATGGGTATTCATATGAAGCTCTCGATCAATTATGCATTAGGAGTAGTAATGCATGTTTGAATTTGCAGTGTGGAAAGGATTGATACCATTAAGCAAATAAACGAAAGCTTAAATAATGTAAATGCATGCTATGATTTATGTTAAGTCATATTCAGGGCTAACTTCAATAATTTTACTTAATAAATCCTAAGCAACAAATGTATAATCAATTACGATTCCATCTTTTATGTTCCTCAGGGTCCTGCTCATCCTGGATAAGCCTGTAAGTATGGAAGATTTTTCTCTTTGTCTAGATCATAAATAAAATCATTAAATTCCAATATAGGGTGGATTTTCCTTTAAAATAAGGAATAAGGGACCAATCCCCCTCTGCATCATGACTAAATGTGTGCTTAGAATGAAATATGGTAAAAGGTTTTCTTCGTCTTCCTGCAGGGCCACAAATGAAAAAGGTTAATGTGATTGTTCTGTGGAGAGGAGAATTGCTACAAGTAAGTGATTCAATAGCATGTATGATGCATGATTCCTGTGATAAGAAGCATTTGTTATACAGGGATGAAATTAAACATCATGGCGACTTGTGCCTGCAGGCCTGCTTCTTCCCGGAAATCTGGTTAGAGGGAAGGTAACAGGCTGAGAGCTATGTGCAGCGACAAAATGAAGCTAGGGATACACAGGTAACTGAATGAAAATAAACAATAGCCCTTTAATTCTGCAATGAAAAACTGTAAATGTAGACAATATGCTGTTTTTCTGATATTTTGGGACCTTTTGATGCCATGGGAGAGCAGACTGAGGTTCTTTTCTCCCTGATCTCCTCTTCCCTTCTCCTTTCTCCTGTCTCTCTCCATCCTCGTCTAACCTTATTGTGCCCGACTCATCCGTTTTGCTCACCCTCCTGATGAGGTGGTGAAGAAAGCTGATGTCGAAAGCTGATACTTGTGTCCTTTCCTCTGAGCAGACACCTGCCGACAGTAGTCTACAGCCTGTAACACGCTGATTCTGATTCGTGACTTCAAGGACTTTGTAGGACTTTGGCTTCATAACACAGATAGAGACCTTAGGTGCTAATTCCACTTGGATAATTTGACAGCCCATTTTAATCTTTCTGCGATCAACCATTAAAACCCAAATCATTACCTAAAGGAGCGTTCCATTCTAGTGATGCAACTCAAACCCGGATTTTAGTCGTTAGAAAAAGACTCAAACAGAATCACCTCTGTTTTTACAAAGTGACAACACAAAGCTCATGAAATATTTCTGCTTTGACAGCATGAGCTCATTGTTTGTAATGTGGAGGATGTTATTATGTATAATGCAGAATTTGGCAATCGTTGCAGAGATCAAAGTAGTGACTCTATTTCCGGCCCCTTGCCGAGATGCTACAGTGCACGAGAAGAGCACTTCTGGTGCAATTCTGCAATCTACAACAAAATTCAGGCGCATTCTAGAGTGACACATCAGAAATAAGGTGCTTAGAAACCTGTTACAGGCAGATTTGAGCATAATATCCTTTAGAAGATGCGTCATTTGTGGCTAAATTTCAACGCCACAGCTGTGATGAACTAGCACTGCAAGTAACCAATCAGGAGCCGGCTTGACTGCCTCTTAGGCTGAAGACCGCATGTAACAGAACATTCAAAGACTTCCTGGCTGTGGCTTTGGTGTTCGATCACTTCATGCATCCCTCAGCTGGCCTAATAAAGGCCTTATTACCGCCCAGAACACAACATTACACTGACTGCTCTGCTGTGATGTGGCCAATTCAATTAAAATGTCACTGTAATCCATCATTTGTGCATATTCACAAACTCGGAAATGATTATTATGTATATTAGCCAGACAATGTTATCTTCATATAACAGTCTCAGCCTAAATTATTTCCTGATGACATTGATGATCAAACGCTTGAACTCTTTCACTGCCTGTTTATGTCAGCAACTGAAGTTTTGAAAGCTATATTCAGATCCTTTGACTTTTTGCACTTTACCACAGTCTGTTTCTCTGCAAAGCACCCTGCCATTACAGTCAAACTTTACTGCTCTTCTTGCTAATAAAGATGAGATGGCTCAATTCGCTAATGGAACATGATTGGATGCTGGACTGGACTCCATCAGAACAAGCACAAGATAGGAAGTACAGTAGGTCTCATTATGAAAGACGATAAAGTTAATTACTTTGAAAAGTAATTAACTTTAACTTAAACTTCAGTGAACAAATTTGTGTGGTGACTGATTTATCCTGAACTGGAAAAGATCCAACTTGATCCAATATATGTATTTTAAGTAACTCAACAGCACAACAAAATGTTCAGAAAGTTAAAGGATCCAGATACTTAACAAGGTATTGTACATTTATCACCATAATGCCATTTAAACATCTCTACTTGTGGCATTAAACAGATTCCGCTGACTCAGACCTGCTGTGAATGGTGCAGATATTTCCTGTCTACCACTTGGCATTAAAACAACCCATAATCTATTGTATTATTTATGAACGGTTCCATTTCCTCAAATGCCACAAGCACAGACACAGATCTGCAGAAAAATATATCAGATTGCGAGTTTTGAGACATATGAGTTTTGTGACATTTTGAAATATATCTGATAAGATTATCATGTCTCTACAATTGGGTGGCATTTTGTTCCAAACCCAGGCAGGCTAGGTGCTGTGTTGCTTTTTGATTTGGTTTATTTAGTTTGTCTCCACTGTATACATGGATATAAACAAACAGGATTATGTCCCAGGAAATCTTGTCCCCCTGAGGAGTGATTCAGATAGTTTGCTTCCATGCTTCTATGTTTTGATTAGTATTAACGTTCCAGGCTGTATTTTACTTCCTCGCTCTAACAGCAGCGCAGCTCAGACTTGTCTCATCGCCCCTGAAGCTTGTACATATTCAGTAACTTGCTCGATGACACTTGATGCCGCCACAGTGGGATTCGAACCTTGGCCCTATGGACGGGTGCTTTGCATTTCCACATGAAAGAAAACAATTCTGGGGGTATCCATGCTTAGTTCTGCTTTTTTGTCATGCAAGTTGCCTAATTTGATTATGTCTAATACAAGCACAAATATTCAGTCTGTCATCACACTGGTGGAACAATACTTGGCAGCTTTCTCACCAACTGCACAAAACTGGACAATCTGATATTTTGTTATCAGACTAGATACTGGAGTGTTTGTTAATGTAGTGTCACTTTCCATGTTGTCTTCTCCACTTTAAGCCTTTCTTATCTTATCTTTACTTAAACATCTTGACATTTTCGAGTTTCTCTGTCACCAAACTGTTGCCCCTTGCTGCTCAAACACAGCAGATAAGAAATGTAGTGAATGTTGTGTACCAATATTGGGTGAAACACTGATCCCTGGAAGTAGTTCACTCACACCATTGAGCTAATTAACCCCAAAGGAACCAATTAACTGCTGTTGCATTCAATTAGGAGCCAGTTAGCCCTAATGAAAGTGATGCAGCAAGATCAGCAGCTATTGACAGTCAACACTCATCTGAATGTCACTTTTAATTGCATTATGTGCGGTAAATGTGTTTATGTGTCCTTCTGCTATCTTACCACCAGGGGCAGTGTGCAGATGATGAAGATGACCGTCATGAAGACCAGCAGGATAAGATGCTCCACCTCCTCAGCCATGGACATCACCTTGCGGTCCTTCTTTGATCTTGTAGTCACCTTTACTGAGCCGCCGTTCCTCTTCCGCCGTTGGTACATCCTGACCAGGTGATACACCACAAAGGCATTACACGCCACAATAGCCAGGACGAGTGATAGCATAACAGTGGCATAAAGGTTGGCGTAAACCCGGTCCTCTTTTCGCAGTGGGTTCATATCAATGAAACACCAGGTCCCTGGGCAGTGTTGCGCATAGTCCCCAAAGCCCACAAAAGGGAGGAGACAGAATAGCATGCACAACAAAAACACAAAAGGGATTGTGATATAGGCACATTTTTTGGTGACGTGGCGGCTGTACAGGTAAGGGTACCCAATAGCAAAGCACCTCTCCAGTGCCATAGTGAAGAGGAGTAACATGGTGGCCAGACTAAAGAAGGTCATACTGGCACCAAAGTATTTACACACCACGCGGGTTTCAGACATTCCCACCAAGGTGACGTTGAGTGAATATGAAATTTGTACCAGTGGACTGATCAGGCAAGTCCCAGCCAAGTCCGTAACCACCAGCGATGTGACAAAGACGTGAAACAGCGAATGCCGCCGCGGGCCCCCGTTGTTTATCCTTCGACGCCGGCGGATTTCCAGGATCACCAGGGCGGCCACATTGCCAAAGATGCCCGCTGAGAACATGATGGCACTGATGAGCGGGCTTTTTCTGGAGTCAATGCTGAGCTTGTGGTGGCATGGGTCATTTTCTGTGTCCATCATGGTTGAAAAACGAAGAGGAAACAGGCCAAAAATGCTTCCCCAAAAAAAGGTATATTATATGAATGTCTTTAAGGCAGCGTCTGCATCCATCCTGATTAAAAAATGAAGAAAAAGAAGAATATGTGTGGGATAAGAAAAATCTTAACTGATCACATTGTAAGTTTCAAAAAGACTAACTAAAAAGAATAACCGTAAATCTGTTCTTTGCTGATGACTAAAATAACTTAAAATTAATAACCAAGAAGATTTTAACATTATTACTATAACTGTTATTAAGCCTTTCCTGTACTGAAACTGTCACCAGGATGTGGTTCAAATTTATCTCTTTATCATTTTAAGTACAAATGAAGTGACCTAATGCTATATGAGAATTTTTTTTTATTAACGCCAGTGCTGGACTCATAAAATGAAGAGTGCACACTGAAACCACATTGTGCATACAATTTGATTTTGACATTTTTTAATGCTGCATATCAGTGCCATGTTCTAAAATTAAACTAATTGGCTACAGCATTTATATACTTGTTTCTGATTGGCCCAATCACTTGTGAAGGATGATATGTTTATCCTTCTGCCTTACTTTGCAAAAAAATGTCAAATGTGGAATAGACACCACTCTAAGTTAATTTTTGCATCAAATCCAAGACTTGACTGACCTCACAGATACACAGAACTAACAGAAAACATCTTCCTCTAATAAAATGGAACATCTGCAGAAAAAGAAGAAATTTCAATGAGCTCTGCTCCACTAAAGTTGTTCCTCTTTGTCAGCTGAGCTGACTGATATCAGCTGACACATTGAAGGTTACAAAAGCTGCAGTCCAACTTTTCACGCTTTTTGTTTAGATTGCCAGCTGTGGTTCTGAATAAGGGAAATCTGTCTGTCTGTTTGTCTGTCTGTCTGTCTATCTATCCATCCATCCAGCAGCCACTGCCTCAGTCAGAAAAATTTCAACTCCTTGTGTGTATTCTGAAATCAAATGTTCCACTGTGTGTTTGTGTGTATGTGTGTGTTTACTTTCCCTGGGTGTGTAATAATCAGTTTACTGGCTCACACACTGTAACTGTAAACTGATCTCTGTCCAGCAAACAACGTGTTCACTCTTGATGATGCCTGCTGCAGTTTGAACCTCCAAATGTCAAATGAATCGGTAAAAAAGGACACTAAAAACTGAGAAATGCATCCTTTGTCTGCCTTAAAACACAAATCTGATCTCCCATAGATGTGTCCATGTCAAATAGATATGCAAGAAGTTTAGAATGGATAAAAATAAGTGACTTTGGGGGAGATTATTCAAATTTCCGTTAAAAAATCTGACAATTTAATGTTTCCCTATCTTTTAAATAAAGAGTTTAAGAGAGGGGAGACAACTTCCTCTGCCTGTTAAGACAAGTAAAGTCTAATGATAAATTCGGCAAAAAGTGATCGACTTAAAACTTCTAATTCCAGTGAAAACTTAAGTTTTATTATTAGTTTACACTGCGCTTCCAGCTGTAGTAAGCGGGTGTGAACAGGCAAAGAAGTTGTCAAAGTTGGGATTTTACCAATAAAAGACATTTTTTTACGTTCTTCTATCGATGCTGAATCAAAGAGTAAAACATTTAGAGTCGGAAATAGATTTGAGTCACACTTTAAAAACATTTATGTTGCATACAAGCGACGACACAACGCTGTTAAATTTTCTGAATGGAGTTTCGTTTATGATCTGTGCTTGAGAAAACAATGCGTCAGGACGCAACAATTCTCCGAGCCGCAGACTCCGCGTGGAAAAGCATTAAAAGATTTAAGTTCTTACCTTTATTCTTCCGATAGGTGGACGAGTATTTTCGTGATTTCAGGTCCGGTTTTAGTCACAGAGTCCAGTTATTTGCCGGAGTTGAGCTTTTGTTTCAGTTATAAAGGCGCTGTGGTGTGAGCGTTAAGTGCGTATAGACGCATAGTCGCGTTGTGGTGAGACGGGCATGAATGAGCTCGGGAAACAGACAGATGTGTTGACGTCACAACGCCAGGACACGCCCACTCCATGCAGTTGTGATGCATGCGATGACATGTAAAATTATCCGTATCCCTAATTAAAATAACAAATGCAAAAAAAAAAAAAAAAANAAAAAAAAAAAAAAAAGATTATGAGATGTTTTTTTTTTAAATATCCTGCTGTGTGCGTATGTTGGTGTGTGCACAGCCTTTCTTCCACCATGAAGAAAAAATGCAAAGTTTGTTTTCGGTAATTTGACTATTTCATTTGTCATTTGAAGAAGATGATTTAATTTTTTTAATTTTTTTTTTTATTTTTTTTTTGTTTAGGAGTCAAAGACAAACTGTAAACTGTAGTGCGAGTGCTATTGGTAATACTTTAAGTTGGTCCTGGTGGTATACCAGATGATTCTGGAAATTTCTGTGTTGAATTGAAACAATCATTGGAAAATCTGTTAATGTGCCTTGGAGCTTGTTGGACATGTGATTTGTAAATTAAGAATCAATTTCTTGAACGTGTTATTTCTTTTTTGTCGTGCTCCAGGACAGTAGCCGAGTAGACTTTTCGTAGAATTCAAGCTCATTGTTGAGGCACTGCTTGGATATTCTGGTGACTAAACCATTTCACTCCAAATGGCAAGAAGGTACTTTAATGCATTTTGGACCTTTTTCTATTATGTCCAGTCCCAAAATTGATTATATTTGTTTTCAGAGTGGATTCTGGTGGCTTATGAAGTTGTATTCCAGCATTTCAAGGTTTTCTGAGGTGGGTAGGGCACAGACCATAAAGGGCAAAGTGCACCAACAGCAGCTTTTAAAACTGAGTAATACATTAAAATGTGTTATAACGGCCATATGTCATTTCTAATTTCACAATTTCTGCCATATTAAGAACAGATCAAATGACAAACAGGATCCAGAAATGGATCCTGACACAAGCTGAAAGCCCTGAAATGATGATGACACTTGAGTGCTTTTGTCCAGATCCATTAACTAATTGTTATTATGACTTATGCACCATTTTTGCTCCTATGCCATTACTTCTCTCTCTCTCTCTCTCTCTCTCTCTCTCTCTCTGCTCACTCTTTGCCTCTAGATTTTAAAACAGTTCAAAAAGTAAAATGTTGACTTTATGGCATAGGCATACATCACACATATAAGCATACAGTGATTTATGTACTAGAGCATGTTTTATGACCTAACTTGTCAGGTTCTGAAGTTTATTTTTAGTTTTAACGACCTCCCACACTGGATGCATGAACCCTATACACTCCTCTTTCCTGCTTCTGTCGTTTTGCCTTTGTTTGTCCTCTCTCTGTGTGTTTTTAGGTCTTTTTTTAGGTCTCTTCAATCACTTGTCTCTGACTCTTTTTGCTCTCAGTCTATATTCATCCCCTCAGCCAGAGGCCACTTCTACCTTGTGCTCTCCCCCTACCAGCAGCAAATTCTTTTCCTTTCCTTTCCTTTCCTTTCCTTTCCTTTCCTTTCCTTTCCTTTCCGTTCCGTTCCGTTCCGTTCCGTTATTTCCCTTTCCTCAGTGAAACATCTATAAATTAAAATCTCTGCTATTGGAACCCAGGTTTTTGAAACTTTTCAGACCTGCTGAAACACTTAAATTGATATAAATTTTGATGATTGACTGATATGCATGAAAAATTAGATAATTCTGACCCTCTTCATCTGGTCTTAATTTTTAAAATGTAATTATCAGTGAACGTTTAAATCCATAAATGTGTGCTGGTAACACATCTTCGTTGAGGGCTTGGCATTTCTCTCTCTCTTTCTCTCTTTCTCTCTCTCTCTCTCTCTCTCTGGAAGCCTGCTAATAGCCTTGAATCACTGATGAGTTCATTGTTTCTGAATATCTGATGTCACAACTGTAGCTACTGTAGAAGGTCAGTCAGCAGCCATCATTCCATCCTGAAATACTGAAAAACATGATTGAAGAAGGAACGATAATAACATTATTAAATGCAGATCTGCCATGGATGATTGAGAATGAGTATTTGACTTGAATGTGTTGTTTATTATGACTGTATTGTGAATTATTCAAGACAGTGCATTATAAAAAGGTCTACTTAATATAAGCACTTTGGTTTATAGGCTTTGCCTTTGCTTCCACCTACAGGTTTCTCTAAGTAACAGCAATTTACAAACTAAGGCTGGATCATTACTTCTCGTTTAAATAGTTGTGTGGTAAAGCATGCTGAGCTATTCATACCTTTTTTTTTTTAAATATATATATATATATGTTCCCAAATAATGGAATATCTGTATAATATACGTTTAAGGGATTGTGAAGTTTGCATACATGTTAAAATTGGAGCAGAAGTGATCTAATTTTTCTTTGACAAGTGCTTTGCATACATTTTAAGATAAATAATACTGAACAAATAGAATAATAATTTTCTTTAAAAAAAAATACTGATAAATATATGAAAATGTCTTAATAAAAAGAAATCTGCAATATGCCATTGCAGACAGTAGGTGGCACACAAGGTTAAGTATTTTAGCTTTGCATCATATCGTTCAATGTTTGAATGAATTAATGTCTATAATGTGCTATTACTATGCCTACTACTACAAATTAGGAGCNTTCAATGTTTGAATGAATTAATGTCTATAATGTGCTATTACTATGCCTACTACTACAAATTAGGAGTGTAATTAATATTAAGTCTGTGTGATTTACTTCAAATATTTAGTGTTTACTGGATGTCTGGACACTTTTCCAATATTAGTTAACTTTATAATTATTCTTTACGTGTTTCATANTTTACTGGATGTCTGGACACTTTTCCAATATTAGTTAACTTTATAATTATTCTTTACGTGTTTCATAGGAATACAAATTACAATACATTCTTATGGAGTTTGCTGTAATACTTCCATGGTATTCTTGTTAAATTTTTTGTAAGACCCAGAGTTTCTTCGAAATGACATTCTTACAATTTAAGAAAAATTTTTTCCTTGTGTATGTGTGTGTGCGTATGTGTCTGTGTGTGCTCCTGAAAAATTACACAATGTGTCTTTTTCATTATTGTGAAACAGATAGAGTTACATCCGGATTAAAAATGCTCTATTTGTCTTCTCTTTAATGTGAGCCAGATGTTACCTCCAGCTCTGTCCCTCTGTCAGTCAAACCAGCTCTGACCAATCAGAGCGGGCCTAAACTCCTCCTTCCCTCCCTCCCTCCCTTCTTCCCAGAGTATCTGGGAGTCTCAGTGGAGAGGAANAAACTCCTCCTTCCCTCCCTCCCTCCCTTCTTCCCAGAGTATCTGGGAGTCTCAGTGGAGAGGAAGAGTGATTTAGATTTCTCTCTCTTTCTCCCTCTCTCTGAGTCCATCCGTACCTCTCTCCTTCTGCTCTCGCTCAGGCTGCAGAGCTGCTGATTGAACCCAGCTCTACAATGGAGAGAGGGGAATTACTGACTGTGTGTGTACTCTGCTGGTGCTGCGGCGTGTGTGTGGTTACAGCCATCCAGAGAGCTGATTTGTTCCCTTATGGCACTTTAAGTGGAGATTTAATTTTGGCAGAGGGCGACGATGAAACCTCCAGAGTGCTGACCCTGCCCAAACCCTTCTACTTCTACAACTCCCACTTCTCCCAGCTATATGTAAGTACAACTCCATCAATTAATGTATGCATATTCATTTGCAAGCTTGTAGGCTTATTGATCATAAATATGGACTCTTCTGTGATTCCAAATTATGTATAACCAGGCTTAAAAACTGCTGCAGTGAACTTTGCATGCATTAAGATCCTGAAGTGTCTAACCTGTCAAAAATCAGAAAGTGAACCTGTGTTTGGAGTCATACGTGTTTCCTCATTGGGAAAGTTTAGAACTTCCACGCTGGTTTGAATGGAGAAATGTGCTGCTGTGAAACATGCTGCACAGTGGACCAGTGGCTATTTGGCACAATGCCAAATTAGGGGATGTCATGCATGATGAATCTAAGATAATCATCAAATGCTCAGATGCCTTAATCCTATATATATTTATACATATAGGAGAACATGTGTCATTTTTTGCAAATAGGAATCATTTGTTGAATAACTGTATATATGTACTTTCTCAATTGCTGTCCAAAGCCAAAAATAGACAGTTGGTAATTAAGGATAATGACGCTATAATGAATGATAAGTCAATCCTGATGTCTTCTTTCTGGTAAAAACCACCAGCCACTTGTTGATTGGTTTTTGCATCTTAAAGGCTTACCACTCTGTAGGGATTTGAGCCTCTAATGCAAGCCATTGTTTGCACAGACACAGATTTACACACTTAAACACAATTTATCCAGTCTTGCCTACAACACATCAAGAGGAAAGCCAAAGATGGTGATGTGGGTTTTGAAGGAGCTCCAGAGGTTCACTTGGGAGTTCTGTGGATAAATGTGTTGTTTCAGGGATTCCCGATGGGATTCCAGGAGTTTATAAAGTGTATTGAAGGGACTGTGACAGGGTTCAAGTGTTTGTATGTAGGGGNGTTCCAGGGATTTCTGAGGGAATTCCAGGGGTCTGTGGGTTTCCAAAGGGTTCATAGGGGGTTTCAGGAGTCCGTGAGGAGCTTCCAGGAGTTCATGAGAACATTGTAGGGGTCTACAAGGGAGTTCCACAAATTGAAGAGGTGGTTTTAGTCATTTATTAGAGGATTCCACAAGGTTATCCTGGTGTTCCAGTGACCCATGTGGGCTTTCTGTTGATTTGTGTGGGGAAATCAGGACATGTGATGGGTTTCTAAAGAGTCATCAGAGGGGTTTAGGAGTTCATTAGTGGGTTCTAATGCCTCAATAGGGAGGGGGCTCCACAGACTAATGATGGTATTCCTGACTAACAACCAACATGTCCTCCAAGACCCTGGCCCCGGCCCACATTATTCTTCATTAATCTTTATTAAGATACTAGTGGCAGCAGCTGGGCTCATTAGGAATTAAGAACACTGCTCTCTTTCTCTCTCTCTCTCTCTCTCTCTCTCTCTCTCTAGGTGGCCACAAATGGTATCATATCAGCCCAGGACTTGCCGATGGAGAAGCAGTACGTTGATGATGGCTTTCCCACAGATTTCCCCGTGGTCGCCCCGTTCCTGGCTGACATCGACACCAGCGGAGGCCGAGGACAGATTTACTACCGGGTGACCGAAACGCCCAGTGTACTCAACAGAGTGGCCCAGGTGTGTTTATGTACATGTGAGACTCTTTATCATCTGATTTAATAGAGAGTTAAAGGGTATTTCACTCAAAAAAATCAAATTCGCTTCAGCCTTATTAACGAATCAAAGCGTAAACGTTTTACTAATGATGTTAACAATAATATATAAAATGACAGCTGATTAAAGTAAATCTTTTCTTCATTTTTTTCAGTTCTTCATCTATTAGTTCAATCCATTATACCCTTCCCTTCTTTTTTTATTTTATCCTCCTTTTCTTCTTTCGTTCATTCATTAATTTTCATCCAGGAAGTACATCGAGGGTTCCCAGATGCAAAGTTCACGCCCACTTATGCTGTGGTGGCAACATGGGAGAACGTCGGCGCGTACGAAGAGCAAAATCGAAATGCTGGACACCCGAACAAGGTAAGATGACTGTCGGTGTAGGATGGTTAAATCAGGAAAGATTCATTTAAACATGGAACAATGGACGTATATGGTTGGATTTCTTGTTTTCACGTTAGCATCATACTACGAGCAACAACTCACATACCTCTTGGTGTGTTTTGGTTTGAGAGACACCATGGTGTGTAAAATCCCAAATTCCTGGAGTTTGTGCATCAGTTGTAATCTGCCTGGGGTTAGGGGGGTGTATTTGTAATCCCTCTTCTCCTCCTAATCTGCCTCTTAACCTTTTCAAGAGTTCAGAGGTCATCTTTAAGGGTCATCAAAGTGTCCCCCCTCCCCTCTCGACTCGTTATCCCCTCCTCCCATTCACACACTGTTGGATATCCTCTGTTGCAGCCCTCCCGTTTGTCGGGCAATTTTACGATTTCTCATTAAAATAATTACCCTTAGCAACTAAGCGATCATTAGAGCTCCATCTATTATAGAAAAACAACGATTCAGAATGTGATCAATGAGGAAAATTCAACCGTTGTGTGTCTGTGTATCGAGTTCGGGAAAGATTCCAAAGATATCTCGGCCTGCTGAACTTATTGATCAAACACTGCTTTGTTCCTTGTTTGTAACATATGGGATGGAGGGATGGAGGGAGCGGCAGAGTAAAGGACAAACCACAGGAGATCTTTCTCTCTATCATCTGTGTTTGCCTCTGCTTCTTAGCAAATGCAAAACCTTTCAGCGTGTGCTAAGGGAAGGCTTGTTTTGTCATTTAAAGCATCTGTGTTGCCAGATCGAAGCGGATTTGCTTCAGCGGGTCTAACTTCAGCCTGATAGCATCTCCCTTTGAAGTGATTAGCCAGAGGTGCTGGGTGGGATGCGTGGGGGTGGAGAGGTGTGTGAACTGATTAACTCGAGGTGTGTGTTTGTCAGGATGTGTATTAGGGACGGAGGGGCGGGGTGGTGTTGGGGGAGGGGGCAGACTGTGTGGTGTTTGAGGGTCAGGAACAGGAAAGATATAGTAAAGAGGGTTAACATGATGAACAAGTGGGCTTGTGTTTAAATTGAAGCTACTTAAAGCAGCTATTATCATAATTGAAAAGTAATGGCTTCAACTTTAACACACACACACTCTGTTGATTTACCAATGACCAGAGCCATTGCTAAAAAGAATTTGGCCTTTTGTAGATCATAAGAAGTGTTGAGACTTTACTTCGTTGTTGATCCTGTTGCTTATGAACTCTGCCATTTTCAGCCATGCAGGAAGACCCGTTACTCTGTGACGATGTAACGTCTCTCAACATCTGCTCCTAGAGTTTATGTCTGGATTCCATCACAGTTTAAAGTCTTCATTTTCTGGTTTATGGATGTATGAGGAAGTTGCTCAAGTGAGAATCTCACCAAGACCATAGAGTAAGAAATTAATAGCGTGTGTTCGTAATATTTCAAATTTGTGCGACATGATGAGTTAGCTTTGAGGACTCGGATGCTAACTAGGGTAAACGACTTCCTTGATCTTCTCTTCTCTTCTCTTCTCTTCTCTTCTCTTCTCTTCTCTTCTCTTNGGTAAACGACTTCCTTGATCTTCTCTTCTCTTCTCTTCTCTTCTCTTCTCTTCTCTTCTCTTCTCTTATGTAGCACAAGGCACAATAGGAACTATTGTTTCTATTAGTGTTATTTGCTGTTTCTGGGGAAGCCCCTCGCAGTGACACAGTGGGCGTTCTGTCAGTTCAAAAGGGATTCTAACTGAATTTCAGCTTTGATAATATTTTATTCCTGCAACATATGACAGATTCTGTATGTCAGTGATCAGAGTCAGCTCCATGACTAATGGACTAGAACTTAACAGTTTTGATTGATGGCGATTCAGAGTACATGTGAAGTTAAATTGGACACAGAAGTGAGACTTGGCATCTTGACAGCATCACTAATTACAGTTCCAGTCGCACTCCTCTGGTTTGTAGCTGCGGGACAGCTGGGCACGTTCACAGGCTTCAGGATCTGAGGTGGTTTCAGACACATGAAACACGAGACTCATTAAAAAATATGACAACAGCAAAACACTGACTGGACTGTCCCTGGCTACAAGCCTTGGGTGTTTGTGTGCGTGCATGCATGTGTGTGAGTGTGCCAGTTCCCACGCTGTAGGCAGTTCCGTTTGTAGCGCTGTGGTTAAGCTGGCAACTGGTCTGCAGCTGTGCTCTCTCTCTCTCTCTCTCTCTCTCTCTCTCTCTCTCTCTTGCAGTGGATTGTTAACCATATCAGCTTCATGCAACGTAGATTAAACTTTAAGATCATTCTTTTTAAGAAACTTGACAAGGATATTAAGTAACAACATGTAATTAATAACGGGGTGATTATCAGCTTCCTGAGCTAAGTTGCATCTACTGTATATAACCAACAAACTCTCTGCCGCGTTCATCTTTGGAATTGTTGTAGGCTTTATTAGTGGAACATCCACTTCCTGTTTGCATACGTTTGTCGCTCTTTTGTAGCCAAACGATATATGCAGTGATTTCCTTTGAAAATCAGTTCCACACAACTCCTGATACATGTTTGTTGTAGGGTAAAAAAAAAAGTAGTTACTTCCATGTTAAGCACGTTTTCTAACATAGAACCAGAATGGGACAGATTCTTGTTGACCATTTTTTCTATAGACTTATAAACCATATAAAATGCTGTCACTCTGTTGGTTAAAAAGCTGCCATTTTGTAGGAAATTACTGTTATTTGTCTTAATTTTGTGTGTTAGCTTTGTGCTAATGTATATAACATATCAAAGATGGTATATTCACATAAACAGACCACTCTTGTTTAAGTCAAAGTACAAATTTGTTTAATAATTTGGAACAGTTCCTTAAATTATGACACAAATGATGTGTTCACTTGCTCCTTAATTACCTAAATGAACCTCTAGTTTGTTCATACACTGCTGCTGTGTGTTTCCAGACTCCAGACAAACCTTAGCAGACATGATGATGATGATGATGATGATGATGATGATGATGATGATGATGATGATGTTACTATCAAAACCTTTAACCGACAAAAACATTTGTTGTTCCTGGAGGCAATTAAGAAACTCGTATGTGTGTGTGAGCGTGTGTCTGGTCAGTGTACGAGGATGCTGTTTAAAAAAAAAAAAAGGTGTGACAAAATGCCTTTAGGGTGGTCGAGGGTTGGCGCGGGTGTCAGACTACACACACACACACACAAGGTCTAAAAGCGTTTGATATGTGTTGGCAGCAATTTGTTGTCTTCCAGCTGTGAGTCTGTAAAACACACCAGGTCTATTGTGTGTGTGTGCAGTATACACACAGACACACGCGCAGTACCCACACAGATATGGAGAAGTGCGTCTTAGGACAATTTGATTGGCTGATATCTTGTAAATTTGCATAACATTAGAGCAAAGTTTGGAGGAAAACACACCTTCCTTTTGTCTTCCCTTCTTTCTCCCACAGTAAACTAGAGCTATGGCCTCTCTCATCACTCCTCCACCCCCTATCCTTTCATCTCTCTATCGGTCTATACCTCTCTCCCTCTGTCCCCTCCTCCTATTGGTTCTCAACCTCTCTCCCCTGTCTACTTCCCAGGAACTGGGGATAGCGAGAGGAGAGGGAGGAAAAGAGAGAGAACAAAAAGAAAATGAAGGTGTAGAAAAGTTTAACAAAAAGCAGATTCCACCTCGTCGCTAATGGTTTTTGTCTTTCTTCCCTAAAGGAGAGAGAGAGAGAGAGAGAGAGAGAGAGAGAGAGAGAGAGACAGACACCCCCTCCTCAGTAATTACAAAGACCCTAGAGGCAACAAAATGCTCCACACCCACACACAACAAGATAGTTTAAAGATGTTAGTGTAAACAATTAGACACACACACACACACACACACACACACACACACACACACACAGNGATGTTAGTGTAAACAATTAGACACACACACACACACACACACACACACACAGATGCCCACATATTGCGGTTCAGATGGAAATAGTCTGTGGGAAGGACATCTGCATATGTGTGTCTGATATTGTAAAGATATCTGGGTTGCATGTTGTAACATCGTCGTGAAGGATGTCCACACACAGGAAGACAGCTGTGGCGATCAACATCTGGCCCGTGGGTTGAGTAAGCGAGGTGTGTGTATTTGTGTGTGCGCGCAGATAATGCAATTCTGTCCCAAAGGAAAACAACATGGGATCACTTAGTCTTCATTCATTGAATCAGTGTTTCTTCAGCGGAGGCAGGGTGGACTGAACGACCCCGCATACGACTTCCACAAATATTTGGACAAAAAATAGTTTGAGTAAAAAAAAAACGTTGATGTTTCATTGTGAAAAGTTGCTCTAGTCGTAATTTTTCATCCATGGCTGCAAGTGTTTATCATAAAAATAGTTGCTTGAGACATAACGAATGTCTTTTTTTCCAAAAAGTTTATCTTTTTAAGGCTGCAAATTAAATTGATTCGATGATTCAAAACCATGAATTGTACATTGATTTACATCTATCTGATGCAGAATAGATTTTAACATTACAAGTTATCCTTTCTGATTCAGTAAACTTTCTCCTACATCAAAAAGTAAAGAAAATTGATATTATTTTTGGTTGTTTTAGACCTTTAGATGCTGCTTAATCATAATTTCTGCATTTTATGAAACATTACACTTAAAACCCTGCAATCTAAAGATTCTGTGTGGCACAAAATCATGCATAAATACTCCAGTCAGATAAAAAAAAAAAAAAGCCTCCTCTAGTTGTCCATAATGTTGTTGTTTTGTTTTTTTTTTGTACATTTCTTCATGAATCCAAAGAATCGCGCATTTCTATTTGTGTTTGTTACAGAGAAAGTGAGACAGAGCACCATTTGGTGAATCTGTGGGTTTTTTTTTTCGTGTAACACACCTCAGGAAGTGTCACTGTTAAGCGTTTACCCTCTTATCTTTTATCTAAACTCTTATTTTTCTGTCTATACACTTTCTCCATGGTTGGTTGGAGACAGGAGTCATTACGTCTTAATTTCATTTTTTGTCATTGCAGTTAATGCAGGAAACTTATAACGGTGCTAAAATTGCACAATGGATTATAATATTTTCTGTTTCCATTCAGTTTATCTGTTTAATTTGTCACAGCATGTGTAAAATTGCTGGCTGGAAATCTAGATATTCAGGTCAGTGTGTCAATAAATGGAGGAGGAGGAGGAGGAGGAGGAGGAGGAGGGTGCGAAGTCTAAACATGAAACCCAGGGGAGCGAGAGATGAAAGAGGAAGAGGAGGAGACAGAGGGAGGAGAGAGGAGGTGCGAGGAGAGGTGTGAAGTTTAAATATGAGGACTGAGTGTTGGAATAATCTGGAAGCTGGTTGAGCAGCGACTCTGTGCACACAGGAAATGACCTCATCCTTCTGAAAATTATTATTAGACAGCATCTAATATAATAAGCTGCTACTGGTCACAAGGAGCAGGAAATGTGCTAATAATAAAGTATAATAAAGTAAAGTAGTGCTTTTTTTTATACGAGAATACACAAAATGACAATACAGATTCAGGTATCTAAGAACTAAATATTGCACGTTAATAAGCTGGTAATTCCTGATTTGTTGAAGTGTAAATCTAAACCAATTAAGGCATCTTATGTTCTTAAAACTATTGTCAGTTAATAAATTGTCAAGGCAAGCCAGGTCAAGTTTATTTATGTAGCCCAATATCATATACAAGATCTCAAAGGGCTTTACAGGCCTTTACATCAACAGTTCCAGACCGACCCCCAGCTTTAAAGAACAATCCTATAAAACCGTAGGATATTAGGGAAGAATTCAGAGAGAGATTCCCTTTCCTTAAATGACCAGGTGTGGAGAAGCAGATGTTTCTTATGTTTCTTCCATTTACCATCAGAAACTTATTATTCCATTGCTGAATGATGCTCTTCCTTCTCTCTCTAGGTGAATACGTTCCAGGCAGTAATAGGCTACGACGAGAGTGACTCGTATGTCCTCTTCCTCTACCCTGAAGGTGGCCTGAACTTCTTCGGGACGCGACCCAAGGTAAACCGGATAAACATGAGGCCTTGTTTATGCTCACCTGGAAGAAATGGCTGTCATTAGCATTATTAGTTACGCCTGTGTGTCTGTTCTCGCACTTCTTTTTTTACGTAGGAGTCGTACAATGTTGAGATAATGCTGCCTGCCCGAGTTGGATTCAGCAGAGGAGAAATCACATATCTGATCTTCTCCCGAACTGAAGGGCCTCACTACAGCGTCACCGGCGACGAGCAGAGCGTTAAAAATCTCTACCAGTACGTACAGACGCTTTCACTTCCAGAAATTCCAAACAGCGTCAAGTTTAACCATGGTTTCCTCCCTCGCTAGGGTTGGTAACACAGGAATTCCAGGCGTTTGGCTTTTCCACACCGGGAACCGTTACTCTTTTGACAACATCGTTCCCGCATCTGTTGTTGGCCTTCTTGCTACTCCACCCCCCAGAGGCCATGATGTCTCCCTGGTAATTCTGTTTTTCTGTTCAGTTCACTCTTGATTTACGGGCAAGAGTTATTTTTGCCGTTGAGAGTGCAATTTTTCTCCGCTGACTAATTGTTTTCTGTTCCTAGGACACCACCACCCCAGAGTACGCCGAGTTTGAGGAGTATCCGGACAATACCTTCGACCCCGAGAACCAAGAGGAAGAAGATGATTATCCTCTGACGGGCGGGGACCCTGAATTCCAGCCAGCCCCTGCTGAGGATGACCTCCCAGATTCCCTCCAACCGGGAAGTCCAGACCCTCCCTCCTCTCCTTCTGTGGATTCTGGTCATCTGGGGACACGTAGCTCTTCTGAAGATGTCCCGCTGACCTCTGAACCCAGATATGGTTCGGAGCCGACAGAGAGGCACTACACTCCTCTTAATCCTTCAGAGACGGTGAACTTACCAGAGGGAGGTGTAAAGCANAGAGGCACTACACTCCTCTTAATCCTTCAGAGACGGTGAACTTACCAGAGGGAGGTGTAAAGCAGCCGCAGGAGCAGCAACCACAGGTAACCTTACACCCATTTACCTGCAAATATATACATTTTTAATAATAATATCTACTCCTATACATACATAATTTCCCTGTAATCTCCTTCTGTAGGTTCCTCTGGAGGTGGTGGATGTGTATCCCCCTCACAGAAACGACCCACGTCTTTCCCCTGGAGGTCACGTGGTCAGCGTGGAGGAAGACGATGTTGATTTTGACACAGGAGGTAAGAGGCAGACCTGTGTGTACGCGTGTGCACGGACATGTGTGTCGTAGCTTATGAAAAGATGACTAGTTTGAATAAGTCAAACTTCTGGGCATGCTGGGAAAGCCTTGGTGGGGCGTATTACCTAGAGGAAGGCACAAAATCTCGACGGCTGCAGCCGAGCTCCTCACAGCCTGCAGCACAATACTGTCGTTGTACTGCGCAGTTCCCAGGTGCGTGTGTGTGTGTGTATGTGTGTGTTGTGTGAGTAACACTCCTTCCCCTTCAACTACTCCCACAGCTTTTTGCTGTAAATAAGAATGTGTTCTCAGTCAGCTTGCCTGGTTATATAAGGCTCAAAAAATGTCTGTGGCTGCACTGCAAAAAAAAGAAGGTCATTTAGTTGAGTACTGAGCAATAAAATAGTTTTCCTTACAAAGAGAAAGAAAAAAATCTGTCAACAGATTGAAAGTTTTCGAGAAATAAATGTCAGAATCTTTGAAGAAAGTGGCTTAAGGCCAATTGCTCCATTAGGATCAAAACACTGAATATATGATTATGCTTGTTTTGACAAAATTCTTGAAAAATTGTAAAATTCTGTCATAACGGGACAATTTTTTTTTTTATACCTGAATACCAAACTAAATGACTACAAAATGTTAAGAGGTATCTTTTATGAAGCAGGTGTGTGTGTGTGTGTGTATATATATATATATATATAAATGGCTGTGTGGGTGTGTAATGTGTGTGTAAAAATGTGTTTATGAAAATTAGCCAGCACATAAAAATCCTTGTAAAATTGTGTGTGGTTTCCCCACCAAAGCATTGATGTGTGTGTGTGTGTGTGTGTGTGTGTGTGTGTGTGTGTGTGTGTGTGTGTGTGTTTGACAGAGAAAGAGAGAGAAATATGAGAGAAAAACACTCATTTACTAGTTATGGAACTTCATTTACTAGTTATGGAACTTTTTCTTTGTTTTTTTTTTTTGTTGTTTTAGTGAAGTAATGTCAAATTTACTGCAATCAGGATTTTTGGAGACTCATATTTAATCATAAGCAGAAGTTTTATGCTTTTGTAACATTATATTTCCTCATTTGAAAGCCTATTAACGTCTTAAATTCTGCCTTCAGACTGCGTGGCTTCAGCGTTTGACTCACGTTACTTATTCCTCATGTCCTCATTAGGCTGTTTGTGCTGAGTGTTCAGTTCTTCTGTTTATTCCAAATAAATCAGAAGCAGAACTCATCTCTTTCTGTGAGTCAGAGCATTTTTTTTTTTTTTTTCCCAGGATTGACATCAGCAAATAGCAGTAGAAGCTTCTATAAACTAGACGGAGCTTAAATTACTGTTGTATTATATACATTTATATGAAAATGTCACAGAAAATTGCTGTGTAAATTTCTCTCTCTCTCTCTCTCTCTCTCTCTCTCTCTCTCCGTGGGTGCGGGAGACAGGACTGCAACAGCTGTTTTCTCTCCAAGTGATGTGTGTGTGCACGTATGTGTGTGTTTTCTATCTTGTCCACCTTATTCTTTCTATCCTTTCCATCCATCCTTATATGGAAACACCCTCTTATGTTCTTTCTTTCTTCATCTAATCTCTTTTAGATTTACTGATATAAAATATTGAATAAAAACTTAACAACAGGCCACGTGTGTCGAGTAATTTTGATTAATTATTTTTTTTTGTATTGTATGTATGATGCATAATAAATCATCTTTGTCTCTTTTTCAGTGATTCACTACACTACGGAGAATAAGGAAACATGTGCCAGGTACCTACATTGATACCTGATACAGGAAATGATTGTTTTAATTTCTAATCCATCTGGAGTTATGCACTTATACAAACAAAATATAATAATGTTTTAAAACAATAGAGTAAATTTCCTCTTCTCCGTCTTTGTTTCTTTGTCTCTCATCACTCCAGATTCCAGCAGCAGTGCTCCCAGAATGCATTCTGCTCCGACTACACCACGGGCTTCTGCTGCCACTGCCGGCCTGGTTTCTACGGAAACGGGCGTCACTGTCTACCTGAAGGTAAATGTCCTATCGTTAACCAACACATTTGATGTTTTTAACTTTAACATGAACAAGTGACGATACATCGTGATTCTCCTTCTCCAGGTGCTCCCCAGCGTGTCAGTGGTAAGGTGAGGGGCACCATCACCGTGGGCTCGACCCCAGTGGACCTGAACGACGTCGACCTCCACGCTTACATCGTGGTGGGAGACGGGAGAGCGTACACTGCCATTAGCGAGGTAGGAAGCAGAAAACAACGTAATATTACAACGTAATAACTGTACTCATTAATTCTGGTTTCTCTGACTTGTCTTTGGAACCTCCTGATTGGTCAGGTACCTGAGCCAGTGGGCTGGGCTCTGATGCCAGTTGCACCAATAGGAGAGCTGTTTGGATGGTTGTTCGCTCTGGAGCTACCCAATAGCCAAGCAGGATTCAAAATCACTGGTAACGTGCGCGCGCGCGCGTNGCGCGCGCGCGCGTGTGTGTGTGTGTGTGTGTGTGTGTGTGTGTGTGTGTGTTTTCAGTCTGCCAGGCCAGCTGTATTGTCTCCAGGGATGTGATGTGATATCAGGCTTCCACCTTCCCTCTCTAATAAGAAACAGCTGTGTGTGCGCACATGTGTCTGTGTGTGCACGTGTGTGTATGTGTGTGTGTGTGTGTGTGTGTGTGTGATAGACAGATACAGCCATTGCAGATGTTACACTTTTATGGCATGAACTGCTGTCCTCAGTAATGTATGGAATTACATGTAGACAAACAGAAGTATTGATTGATTAATTGATTGGTTGATTGGTTAGACTGACTGATTAATTATATTTCAAGGTGCTGAGTTCACTCGTCATGCAGAGGTGGTCTTTTACCCTGGCAACGAGCGCCTGTTAATCATCCAGACAGGCCGTGGCCTTGATGACCACAACCATCTCACCGTGGATACTGTAGTCAGCGGCAATGTGCCCTTCCTCCCCCCTGGAGCCACTGTCACCATGGATCCCTTCAAGGAGACATACCAGTACTACCCATCTGGTAACCATGACAACTGCAATACACCCAATGACATGCAGCTTTTGATTGCCATGTTTTCTAAAACTTTTAACTCTCTCTCTCTAGTTGCCACCTCCACCTCTGTGAGGGAGTATTCTGTGGTTTCAGCTGAGCGAGGGTCAGAGTCCTTCTCCTTCCAGATGAAGCAGAATGTCACCTATCGCGACTGTCGTCATGACAGCCGTCCTGGCCTGGAGACACTGCAGATCACCATGGAGAGGGTGTTTGTGATGTACATCAAGGAGGAGCGGATCCTGAGATACGCCATCACAAACAAGATCAGCCCGGTCGGAGGTGAGCTAAACCGCGATTATACGGAGATATCAGACTTTTTTGTTTTACATCGTCCACTTCCAATGGATGTGATGCAGTTTGGTTCCTTGTCTGAATTTGGGTTAATGAGACACTTTTGTTATTCCACACAAATAATTTCCAGGCTAAAGAGAGTAAAACTTTGATGGAACAAACCTTTATTGTTGCTTAATGGCAATTTGCCTTATAGCCAGCAGTCATTAAAAACGTGCACATAAAAAGCTACAATACATCTAAAACTTCAAAAAATGAAAAACAATCCAGGATAGAACGGATTTAATCAGGGCATATGGACTTTATAAAAAAAACAATAACTGCTGGGATAAAGACATTTATAAAACTATGTGTATCATGTTTGGGAATCGTTTGGGAAATACTGATCCCTCTTCTGTCAGGGAGGAATTCCCATCAGGTGGACAACATTGATTAAGTAAAAAGCCAACAGGGGCCCCACATATTGAGAAATGGCGTAAATGAGTGACAGTTTAAATTCATTCCAGACCGTCAGTGTCAAACCTTAAGTGGGCAAACACTCTGGAGGCGTCGAAAACGTGAGGGTTTTCTGCTCCAGAGCCCCAACTAGCAACCACACCACCTTGTAATTGTTGCAGTGCTCCGGCGAAAAGCTCAGCCAAACCACGACGCGGACTTGGATGGAGCTCCAGCTTCAAACACACTGTACGCTGAAGGCTAATTATGCTGTGAAACCATAGAAAACAATACAGAGATGTGTATTACCTCCTCTGTTTATGCTCATTGTCTACGAAAGGCTGGAAACACACTACACCACTTTAAGGATGATTATAACCACAATCTGCGTCACAGCCGATTCTCTTACTATTTTGATTTGGTCACAGAGATTACTGATATTTATGGCTTCAATCTGGACAGGTTTTGACGTCTTTATCCATACTGAGCCAGTCAATCGGGCAAATTTAAATGGAGGAAAAACACAGCGTGCTTGGACAGAAAGGGTTCATCTGTTGGTTTTGGTTGTGTGTTCTGGTTAATTTGCAGCAGTGTTCTGAACTAACTCTTGTTACGTATTCTTGCTCTGATATATCAGAAATTCCAAGTTCTGATGAACGTAATGAAAACTTCACGGTGTACAAAAATAAGATAATGGCGAGTATTTAAAAATGACAGTTCTCCACCTGGGGGGAAGCTTGCGTCGACTAATCCACCTGGCTGTTCCTGGATCATCGGAGGAACTATAGTTTCAAAGGCTCCTGATTCCTTTGTGCAAAATAAAAGAAAGCTCCTGAAAAGATTCTGAACTTCCTGAACGAGTGTGAAAAGGGGAAGCACATGTTTCACTTTGCTTTGTATCCTCTGTATAACTTCTTTTTTGTTTTAATCTTCCTCTGGATTGTCTGAGCGTCTCTTTTCTGCACGACATCGGCAAAATTGCCTGTACAAAAATGGGTATGTGCACAGAAATATGGATGTGTAATGTTCTCTCTCTCTCAACACATGGTGCTCTCGCGTTCTTAATTTAGTTAAAATGATGAAAACCAGCGAGGGAACAAGGGAGACGAGAGACCTCGAAGATGGAGAGAGACAGAAAGAGGATGAATTCTTCCCAGTTTTTGAATCCAGACCAAGTTTCTGTCATTTAAACGTCAACACGTTGATTAAAAAGGTTATGATGACACATCTCGCACATGCACACACTGATACACACAGCACAGCTGGAAGAGCTTTCAGGGACGAGGGGTTTTGTAAACATGGGTTAAGTGGTGTGTGTGTGTGTGTCTGTGCGTGTGTACGTTCAAGGGTCTTATGCTTTCTGGGAAATAATATCCCAGCCAATGACAGATTTTCTAGCGGGGGGGTTGCTGGGTAGAATAGCTGCCCAGTGATGTCATGAGAATGAGAGAAAGAGGGATATTTCTGAACAGCTAAAGACACCGAACTGATGGACAGAAAGCAAAGGAGGAGGAGAGACATCAGTAGAAAGAGAGAAAGAAGTATTTTGTTGCTGTATCATGTTATCAGCTGCGTCAGTCAGCTAATTCCCACATGGAGATGATTAAAGTTTCATTTAGTCTTGTTTCTTGCAATGCAGCTCTGCTCTCATTGGTTTTAATTTAAAAAAAAAAAAAAAAAAAAGCAATTCCAGCTCTGAAATAAGATCTTTTTGTCAGTGTGTGTTTTTGTAATTGTGAATGATAGATGTTTTTGTCGTGGTTACTTGCATTCTAATATACCTTGTACAATGATTTTAACCAGAATGAACAATGATTTTAACCAGAACCAGAAAAGAAGTTTTAGGTGTTGCAAAATACAATTTTACGCCTGCTAGCCAATCAGAAAAGAGCACAACAGCTATGGAAAACACTCATATTTTCCTACATAAACAGCTTCATAAATAGCGAATAATGAATTGTAGAAACGGATGAGAATTAAAAATGAAATATAATGCAACACAGCTAGCTTTAATCAGCAGTGTACCCAGATAGCATTAGCTGCAGGAAGGACTCATTATACATTTGCAGCCTAGTGATCATTGTGAAACTCATTTGTATGTGAAATATGTGGAAATCTGCTACCTAATGTCAGCAGCTGTCTTACTCTTCATCGCTTCTTGACTCTTTGTTTGAAAAAAAGCTGCCATCATTACTTAAAACAACACACACTTACATTTCAGTGTGTTAGTCAAGTTGATGCAGAAGATAATGAGATGTTAGGCCAATGTTGATCTACCAGATTTGTTTTTTCCAGCAAAGGCCAAAAAAAATAGCAAATGTGTGTATACTATATATGTATAATGTAGTGTGTGTGTGTGTGTGTGTGCATGCTTATGTGTACATGCATGCCTGTGTGTATGGGTGTGGGCATTGTGAAGAGAAACAGGTGGGAAGCTACAGTCATCGCTTTGATGGTGTGAGAGTGTGTGTGTTCTCTCTCGCTCAGACACACACCTCTCTCTCTCTATCTCTCTCTAATTATCCCTCTCTTTTCTGCCATCATCTTCCCTTCTTCCCAGCCACATTCAGGACTTTGAAGAATCTCTCTCTCTCTCTCTTTCTCTCTCTCTCTCTCTCTGATAATGAGCCAAAATTGGTCTCTGGCCTCAAGAGATGGAAGCAAGCTGTGCCTAAGTGTGTGTGTCAGCGTCTGCGTGTGTTTTTGGCTTTGTTTCTGTACGATTGCGTGTGTTTGTTGTTTACAGTTGATATTTCTGACGGTAAAGTTGAAATCCACCCCTGAAGTCTTAAACAAGATTAAAGACAGATATTTGCGCTGTTGTTTGGTGGTCTACATTTCTTATACCTGTAGACCAGAACCAATTTCACAATAAAAGTCTTTATTGAAATCAATTATTTTTTTACACCATCAGAGCAAGCCGCAGTCTAAATTGAAGCCGTCGTGCTGCAGGTGCTCCGCCGTGTGTGCCAGGTTTTGCAGACTCCCCACTGAAACAAGTTGTGTGAACATTTTGAAGCAGAGCATATTTTGAGTCGCTCACATTCTTTACTAAAGGATCCCCATGGTTTTTTCTTTCTGGTTTCAAAGAAATTAGTCTGAGGTATTTTATTATTTTCTTTGTGTGTCTAAGCCATGCGGCGGTATGAGGAACACACATCCGCTTACTCATCCCTCTGTCTGTCTTTCTGTCTGTCCCTCTCTGTCTCATGTGTGTCTAACCTCATCCATATGTTGAGCTTTGGGAACATGAAGGGAGTCACTTCCTAATAGGAAATCGTCCAATGGGAATTTGTCTGGAGTGATTTCTACATGTGCGTTTGGTTAGGCTACTCTGTAATCATTGCACTTTAATGTTGAATAATCTCAATTCGTGTCATCCCATTCTCCTGCTCCTCCAGTTGATTCCACAGGGCCGGAGCTGGTGAATCCGTGCTACGCAGGGAACCATGACTGTGACACCACGGCCCAGTGTATCCCACTGGAGGGCCAGACTTTCCAATGCCAGTGTGCTACTGGTTACAGAGGAGATGGCCGCAACTGTTACGGTATCTGTCTATCTGTGTAAAACCACCTTTAGTGCTATATATGGCTGTTCTTCTTCTTCTTCTCCCATTCCTTCTTTCTTTCTCTCCGTCTATATACACTGGACGGCGCTTTACAATACTTACCTACATTCTGCTTACTCTAATGGTCTCTCTCTCTTTTTTCTCCCTCACACACATAAACACAAGCAGACACAGTTGGTCACAGTTCAAGGCACTATGTCTGTGTTTCATCAACATCTGTCCATCCTGTAGAAAGGGGTCAAGTACAGGCTGCATGGAAGGAATCATCTTTTCTCTCATCTATACCTCTTTCATCCCTCTATCTCCTCGCTCCCTTCCTTGATTTTCCTCTTTCTTGTTCTCTAATCTCTTCCACGCTCCCTTTGGTTTTAGCTCATCATGCTCTCCTCCACGAGTATTGTAACAATTAGCTCTTCTCTTCTCTTCTCTTCTCTTCTCTTCTCTTCTCTTCTCTTCTCTTCTCTTCTTCTAGCTTAATTCTCTACTTAACAGAGGCTTCCAGGGGTTTCAGGTGGTGCATGGCCTTTCATTAGCCCAGCATCATGTCTTTCTCTCCTGCTGACAGCACTAGGAAAGCCCCAGGCTCAGCCTCAGTTCCCATGACTGGCCCTCAGTGTCTCTTTTTGGTTATATAATCTGCGTTTGCATGTGCGTCTGTGGTTTTGCATCATGTATTGCATGTTGGGCATGTGTGCACACAAACACGCAGGCAGGGTTCCACCCACACACTCAGAAAAAAGGCTGCTGTGTGAATTTATATGCAGTAATTCACCAGTAATGACCTGTAATTGTAGATTTTACACTCGTGTACACACATGCAGCAGGTAATCAGCCAAATCTCACCTTTTAACTGCCCGGCTCTCTCTTTGCAGACGTAGACGAGTGTGCTGAGGGTTTGACATCATGTGGCGCTCATGCCCAGTGCGTGAATCTGCCCGGTAGCCATCGATGCCAGTGCCAGAGTGGCTACGAGTTTGGCTTCGATGGGCGTACCTGTGTGGGTGAGTTGCTTAATGGCCAGTACAAGAACCTTGTACTGTCCAAGTTCTTTTGAGCAAGGTTTCCTGACCTCTAAGCATGTTTGCTTTAAGAATGAACATTTACAACTAAGTGTTGGCTAGGTATGTAGGAGTTTAAAATGTTTCATGGTACTCATATTATGTATGATGGACTGTATTCATGTTTCTGTTGATAGAGAATTTACAATATACTGTACTAAATTAGATAAATGGGCTATCACATTCATATCCTACTTTGCTGACTATTATCCTCTTTGGGAAAATCATCAAACTTTCAAATCTAAGCCTTAAGACCCCTGTAGCCAAATCTATTGCCCTCATTTCTGCCATTTTGGAGAGTATATTCCTGTGTGTTCCAAAGAGTTAAATATTTGGAAGACACACGTGTCTTTGTCCGAGCTCAGGCACAACATTTCCTTCACAACAGCGATGCACAGCTGCAAAACCTAGAAAAATGCAGCGAGAGGGGAGGATGGGTGACAAATGTGAGAACCAGAGTGAGAGAGTGAGGTGGAGTGTGAAGACTCATGTGGGAAAGAGAGGGAGAGATTCAACAGGAGAGGAGTGAAAGTGAAAGATAGATGCAGCAATGATACGGTGTGTGTTGCATTGGAATGTGTGTGTGTGTGTCCTTCTTTCACCCATCGGTATGACCTTTTGATGAACTTGCTTTAGTCTCTTCATGCCTCCCTCCTGGACAAATGTTTCTTGATGTACGTAAAAGGAAAAATCGTTTTAAAAAAATAGTTTATATTTCTTTCCACATTCCACTGAGGATGTAGTCGTACGTTCATTTTTCCCTCTGTCGTTTGTAGACATAGATGAATGCAGCTCCTCCCCATGTCACGTCAGCGCCATATGTATCAACGGACTGGGATCCTTCCAGTGTCAATGCCAGTCTGGTTTTTATGGTGACGGTTTCCACTGTTCCCAGCAGCAAGGTGTGGTCCTTCGTTAAACTGGATTTTATTAAGTTTACGGGATTTTGTGATAAAAAAGCACTGTGTTTGCATAACGTGTAGTTTAGTCACTGCTGAATATCATAACTTTACAGAGGAATCACGTTAAAGATTTTTTTGTCTGTTGTCTACAGGTCAGACAGATCGTCCAAAGACCCAGTGTGAGCATCACAGAGACAGACTGAATGAAACAGAGCACCATGGCCCAGGAACCTACATACCCCAGTGTAACTCTGACGGACAGTATCGACCTCTGCAGGTGGGAACCGAATGACTGTACCTGTTTAACTGATGATTTGAGTTAGCTGATTTTTTTTTTTTTTTTTTTTTGCAATTGACTGATTAATTAATTGCAGTGTCATGGTTCCACCGGATATTGCTGGTGTGTGGACAGTAGGGGGCAGGAGAGAGCAGGAACCAGGACACTACCTGGTACACCACCCAAAGACTGTGACAAACCAGGTAAAAAGCAAACAAGCAGATACCATTGCTTGTCCTTCAGGTAGCATGTTCTGAAAAACAACTTAAGGCACTGTTATTAATTTTCTGTTAGAAGTAAGCAAACCATTGTCCAGTGCATGCTGGGATAGCTTCAGCCATCAAGGATCCTGTTTGCAGACTTGGAACCTTGCACTCTAAATCTCAAAAACTTCATTATGACAAACTGTTCCAGCTGTAATAGATCACATAATCCCTGCTAGCTTCTCTGTATGGGTGCATGTATTTGTGCCAAACATATGAATCTGCAGACATTCAGTGGCAAAAACTAATCATATTTGCAGATGACACTCTGATGTGAAATGAGAAAAGTTGATGTTTTACCAGCTGTTTCACCTTACATCTTGTGAACCCAGCTGAGTGAAATGTTAAATTCATTAAATGTATTCAATTTTATTATAAAAATCTCTTTTTGTAAAGTGAGAAGATTCTTTCTGTGGTAGCTGAAACAGCTAAAATTCAAAATCTAGCAGCTAATTCTGTACTTGCATATGCACTTATACTTTTCATTTACATTATTCATTGTTCTTCCACTATAGATGAACCACAGCGTCCTAAAACTCATTGTGAGCACCACAGAGACAGCCAGTCCAGGCAGACCACCAGTCCAGAGGGATATCCTATACTTGGAGCCTTCATACCTCAGTGTGATGCTGATGGACGCTACAGACCATTACAGGTACTTGTTGTTGTCTGTTTAATGAACTATTATGTTCAAGCAAAAGATGTGAAAACACCTGAATTTGTATTGTTACTACTACTTTCAGTGTCATGGATCCTCTGGACATTGTTGGTGTGTGGATAGTGAGGGGCACGAGAGAGCAGGAACTAGGACACAACCTGGTACACCACCTAAAGACTGTGACAAACCAGGTGAGGTCTTGCTCAGTTTGGCTCGATTTAAATCCTTGATGAAAGTTTGTCAATTCAGTGCACTCCGCTGCAGCTTTCTGATGCAAGTGTTAATAAATTGTCCTTAAATCAACCCTCCCTTCTCTGGCCAAGACTTCACTGTGAGCAACCCCTACATACTAGAGGTTTATCTAAGACATTTTAGCCGTTTGTGTTATCTCACAGTGATTTATAGTGTAAATTAACCATAACCTTTTCTCCCCAGATGAACCAGAGCGTCCTAAAACTCACTGCGAGCACCTCAGAGACAGCCAGACAACGAGTCCAGAGGGATACCCTATACTAGGAGCCTATGTACCTCAATGTGACGCCCAGGGAGAGTACATACCACTACAGGTCAGAAACCATGATGGATTCAATGCTTGGCTCATTTTCGGACTGATAAATAAATTGATAAAATGATTTAAAGCGTCTTAATAAAGCTGTGACTGCTCAAAAATGGCTAATAAAATGCATATTTTTCAGTGTCATGGTTCCACTGGGTATTGCTGGTGCGTAGACAGTAGGGGACAGGAGAGAGAGAACACCAGGACAGCACCTGGTACACCACCCAAAGACTGCGACAAACCAGGTAAGAGAGAGAGACAACCTACAAGCAGATAAATCAATTTTTTTCTCTCTCTCTCACGTCAATCTTCCATTAGATAAGTGCATAAACCTGTTTTGCTCTCGGTACTGACAGCGCCAGCAGGTGTATTATGTCACGGCTCTCCAAGGCTTTCATGCTAAACATTGACCTGTGAACTCTATAATTCTCCAGCTCAATGACAAGTCGAGCAGACAGCACGTTTACGTTTGTGTGTGTCTAACCTTGTAAGTGCGGCACTATTGAGGTCAATGGGTCATAGACTTGGAATGCCTGGAAAAACAGGTGATGTCAGTGTGTGTGCGTGGGTGAGTACGTTTGTGTGCGTGTGTGGGTGGGCGGGTTGTTGGTGGGTGAGCTGAAAGAGTAAGATCAGGTTTTAATCCTGTGTTTTGGATTTTGGTTCAGCTTTTATTTATACTGAAAAGGACCAAGAGCATTCTAAACACATAATTTGTGTTTTATGTTATATCACAAAAATGTTGCATGATTGGGTAATTGTTATTCTTCCCAACCCAGATGAGCCAGAGTGTCCTAAAACTCACTGTGAGCACTATAGAGACAGTGCACTGACTACCAGTCCAGAGGGATATCCTATACCTGGAGCCTATGCACCTGAATGTGATGCACAGGGAGAGTATGTACCATTGCAGGTAAGTGTTTCATGACATTAATTTAATATTCTTTCATGCACGGATTCAGATTTACCCTAAATATAGCTGTATATCTTGAATAATAACTGCATCTCTCTTTTTTTGTGGCCCCAGTGTCATGGCTCTACAGGGTATTGTTGGTGTGTGGACAGTAGGGGGCAGGAGAGAGCAGGAACCAGGACACCGCCTGGTGTACCAACCGCAGACTGTGACAAACCAGGTGAAACTGCATTAAAGCTTATAGATATCACCTTTAAGTGCAAAAGCGTCCCAAAATAATGTTATAACATGCCACTAAAAACATTTAGTGGGCCCAGGGCTGAGCCATGGAGAACCCCAGCAAACACACACATTTTCTCAACAGTTCCTGATAACTGCAGCTAGTCAGGGAGTACTAGGAGTAGTTGATAGTAACACGTGTGTCGTATTGTAATACCTTTGTGTAAATCTGTTAATCTTGCTTCCCAGATCAACCAGAACGTCCGAAAACTCACTGCGAGGAACACAGAGATGCCGCACAGACCAGTCCAGATGGATATCCTTTAGTTGGAGCTTTTGTACCCCAATGTGACGCAAATGGAGAATACCTTTCACTGCAGGTTAGGATGTCGTAACAGATTACAACACAAACTTACCCATTGTTTGGTTTGAGTAACTCGATATAAAAAAATATACAGACATACAGTATATTTTCTTAATTGAGTTACTCAAACCAAGCTTAAATTCTTAATCGTTATTTTTTTTTAGTGTCACGGCTCTACTGGACATTGTTGGTGTGTGGACAGTAAGGGGCAGGAGAGACCAGGAACCAGGACACCACCTGGTATATCGCCAAAAGACTGCAACAAACCAGGTGAGACTNTTTTTTTTTTTTTTTTTTTTTTTTTTTTACTACCCAGGACTTCTTAACCATGGTTTTATGAAACTTACTCAAATGAGTATGTCTTATAATTGTCCATCCATTTCACCCAGATGAACCGGAACGTCCTAAAACTCACTGTGAGCATCACAGAGACCGCGCACAGACTGCCGGTCCAGAGGGATTTCCTACACATGGAGCCTACATACCACAATGTGACACAAATGGAGAATACATACAGTTACAGGTCAGCTTTTTTGTAACTTATCAACATGTTTTTGTAATGATTTAAAGTTAAAATTACAACAAAAACATAGTATAATTTCTGAATAACAAAAAAATATATTGAATGTTGCTGCTTCAGTGTCACGGCTCTACTGGATATTGTTGGTGTGTGGACAGTAGGGGGCAGGAGAGAGCAGGAACCAGGACAGGACCTGGTATACCACCCAAAGACTGTGACAAACCAGGTGAGACTGCTGGATTTTAGCCGCAAAAGACTCTTTGAGCTACATTTTATAGATATAGCGAGAGCTCTTTATACCACCACAAAACATGAATAACGCATAACTCAATAACACTAACATATTGTACATTTGCATAATTGTCCACCTTTCTAACCTAGATGAGCCAGAACGTCCTAAAACTCACTGTGAGCACTTCAGAGACAGCGCACAGACAACTAGTCCAGAAGGATATCCTATACTTGGAGCCTATGTACCCCAATGTCACGCAAACGGAGAGTACGTAGCGTTGCAGGTGAGTGTTTGACAGATTAATTAAACATTGTTGAAATACCAAAAGACTTAAAACTATAATTGCAAGCCTTGAATAATAAATTAATTTATTAACTGTTACTGCTTCAGTGTCACGGCTCTACTGGACATTGTTGGTGCGTGGACAGTAGGGGGCAGGAGAGACCAGGAACCAGGACAGGACCTGGTACACCACCCAAAGACTGTGACAAACCAGGTGCGACTGCAGTATCTAAATCCCTGCAGTTTTGGTTTCATATCAATCCAGATATGAATTCAGTCTAGAATATGGATCATGTTTAGGTGTATATGTGCACACAGTTATTATGCCTCATCTGAGGAGAAGGAAACCAGTTCTGAGGTGATGAGAACATCTACACTCTTGTGTCAGAAGTAGAACAGGAAGTTGAATATCATCAGCATAGAATCGGTGGGACAGGATAAAGACTGACAGCAAGTGTTTGTGATTGGCATTCTTGTAAAACCGGGCTGTTTCCAGTTCAGGAGGCTTGTCGGTGCTTCTGAAAGATGCGACGTGATGACTCTATAAAACACAAAGGCTCACATCTGATTGTCAGTAACACCTTTTGTTAATTTGTGACGCTTCTTCACGCCCAGATGAACCACAGCGCCCTAAAACTCACTGCGAACACCGCCGCGACACCGCACACACAACCGGCCCAGAGGGATATCNCCCTAAAACTCACTGCGAACACCGCCGCGACACCGCACACACAACCGGCCCAGAGGGATATCCTGCACCTGGTACTTTTGTACCTCAGTGTGACGCAGACGGACAGTATCTACCTCGACAGTGTCACGGCTCCACTGGACATTGCTGGTGCGTGGACAGTTGGGGGCAGGAGAGAGCAGGAACCAGGACGCCACCTGGTACGCCACGAGTAGACTGCGACAAACCAGGTGAGACTCTGCAGAGCCCTTTCGCTACATTTCACCATTGTAAATTCAGTTTAAGATGAATACACGGCACTTTTATAAACAGTTTGTACTTGTTCTCCCTCTCACACACATTCTAACGTACACACAGAGACGCTCTATAAATCCAGTTTCTTGTTATAAATTCTATTTACGACCATCCAAACTTCCAAACTGGTGATTTGGTGTTGCTGGCTGTTTCCAGGCAACCAAACCAAAACACGATGGGCTGCCAGACCAGCTGTGTGGCAACACAGTGTTACACCCACTCTACAGTAGCTACACAGATACACACACACACACACACACACATACATATATATATATGCATGAAAGCCTGCATACAGTGGTTCACATGTATACCAGTTAAATAAAATGTGTATATTCTTATATTCTCACAATCTTTTCAAATATTGTCCTAATCCCCTTCATCATCTGATGGAAAAAAAAGATATTGAAAGAGAGAGAGAGAGAGAGAGAGAGAGAGAGAGAGAGAGAGAATAGTATAAACATCAGTAGAAGCCTAAAGTGGTTTCATATTTTGCTTTAAAGCTTTCCAATAAAGTGAGTTATTAAAGTGATTTTGCAAGATAAACAGTTTTGACACAAACTAGGTGTGTGTGTGTGTGTGTGTGTGTGTGTGTGTGTGAGAGGGAGATGGACACCGAGGGGTCTTTAAACACACAACCTCCCCAAGCCATAAATCAGGCACTCCTGCTATCACCGTGTAAACTCGGCAAACTTGAGAATCAAATAAAGTCTGTTAGAACAGCATCTGTATTGTAATTTTTACAACACGCAGACATGACCGTGGCTGTAAATGTTGTAACGACACGGAGTGTGTTTGATTCATGAATCAGTCCAAGTCGCTCCGACTCAGCGCCCGGAGAGTGTGTGTGAGCGATGGAGGGCCAGTTTGATGGAGCACTATGGTGGAAAGCCAGAACCACACAACTACCTGCCTCAGTGTGAACCAGATGGGCAGTTCAGGTACACACCCACACACACACACACACACACAGGGTTGAAATGGGTTGCCTTTAATGAAGCTCAGCATCATGTTTATTAATCTTTGGCCATCTCTCCGTGTCTCTCAGTCCAGTCCAGTGTTATGGTGAGACCACGTACTGTTGGTGTGTGGACCATGACGGCCGTGAGGTTCCCGGTACTCGATCACATGATGCAGTCAAACCTGCATGTAAGCATCTGTGTGTGTGTGTGTGTGTGTGTGTGTGTGTGTGTGTGTGTGTGTGTGCTGTATGTCTGTCTGGCTGTATGATCAAGATTACACAATAATTTACACTTTTTTTATCCATCCAATCCTGTCCAGGCCTTCCCACGGTGGCCCCACCCACTATTCGCCCACTGCCCCGCCCAGACGTGACCCCTCCGCCCTCTGACATCACGCTGCTATATGCGCAGGGACAAAAAATAGGCGCGCTGCCTCTCAACGGGACCAGACTAGATGCAGCACGCTCCAAAACACTGCTGTCTCTGCATGTAAGACAGTTGAAAGAATAGATGCATTGACGTTCTTTCTTGGTTCTGACTAACAATCGACGATAACGTATCCTTGTGTGTGTGTGTCCAGGGTTCCATAGTTGTCGGTTTAGCCTATGACTGCAAAGAGAATCACGTCTACTGGACAGATTTGTCTGCAAGGACAATCAACCGAGCTTCAATGGCACCTGGAGCTGAGCCTGATATACTCGTTAACACAGGTAATGCCAAACACACACACTTTCCCTTTCATGTCTGTAATTAAGTTATTCAGTGTCGATATCGATAAAGTTTCTCTCTCAATCATCCCGTAGATCTGATCAGTCCAGAGGGTTTGGCGATTGACGTCAAACGCAGGTTGATGTTCTGGGTTGACTCTTCCCCGGACAAAATTGAACGCTCCAACCTGGATGGCAGCGGGAGGCGGACGCTGTTCGACTTGGACTTGGTGAACCCCCGTGCCATCATAGTGGTCTCTTCCACCAGGTAAAACTCTCTGCAGACGCGTAGAAAAAAAAAAAATCTCCTCTCTGAGCAAGAAACAAACAAGCGCCCACACTCTCCTCACAGTCAAGTGTCATTTCCTGGTGGCGCTCCACTGGCGAGGAATGAGACGCAGGCTGCGTTGATGCCGACCGTATGCAGCAACACAGGACACACATGGCTCGTTTTAGCCCATTAGGAAAACCACGAAATTAGAATAATCTGGATTTAAAAGCCTCAGACGATGAGTCAACAAGGCCTGTTCCTAATTCATCGTTTCAGGACAGGTTTTGTTTTTAAAGGCATCGCCGAGTGGATCCTGGTTGAGTCTGGTGTCTGGGTTTGGGAGAGAGTGAGGAAAATATGATTTGAGACAGGTGGTCGCAAGAAAATCCATCAGATGTGGGGTTTTTTTTTTGGGCGGAATGTCCCTTTAACATGTTTGCTAATTCACACATTTAAAGGAGTTTTAGCCTTACAATAAACTAAGACAAGAAAGCTGTACTGGATTTACTGATGCTGTTAATCGTGGATAGTCTAACACACACACACACACAGACACACACACACACACACACACACACACACACACACACTGAATGAAAGCATGAGGACTTCATTGGTCAGCTCTCCAGGAATAACATCTGCTTTTTATCATCACAGCTAATTGACGATTCTGTGTGTGTGTGTGTGTGTCGACTCTGTGTGTGTGTGCACGTGTGTGTGTGTACATATTGTGGTCGATACAAATGACAAAACATAGCAGCAATAAGCCAAAACTTAAAACCTCAAAGTATGTGTTTTACATTATCGGTTTGACAGTTTAAAGATTGTTTGACTCAAAGCTGTGTGTGTGTGTGTGTGTGTGTGTGTGTGTGTGTGTGCTCTGACACAAAGCCAACTCCTAAAGGTAATTACTGCTTCACATGGATACACATGTTGAGAGTGTGCTCTGTAATGTCTGAGCAGGCACACGTTGCACACACACGTTGACACACACACCCGCGAAACATAACCACACAGTAAGACTTGCACACACACATTAAGAAAACACACACATATATGAAAATGCATACATGAACATCTGCCCAGACATGCATTAGTCAAATTGATTAACACACACACGCGGATCCAGTGTTGTGTATGAGTTGATTGTTCATGTGGTGTGTATTACTTTAGTCCCGGTGGACTCCCCACGTGTACCCTGTCATCTTCAGATGAGATGTCCGAACCAGCCCACACACACACATTTTTGAAACTTCATTTGCGATCAATAAAACATGAATTGGATGGATTTCATCAGCAGGAACTTTAAACGTCAAAAACAGACGACAGAATGACGAGTGCCTTTAAAATCGAATGAGAAACGGCACGGTGTGCATGTTACGGGGCGAGGAGGCTCTGCGTGATGTTAAGAGAGCAGGATTGCCGGGAGAGGTGAGGTCAGAGGTCACATGCTGCTCTGAGTAACCTGACTGTGACCTCATCAGCATGAGACAGTCCCCGGAGCCTTTTGTGCATGCATTTATCAGCCTGTGTGGTTACGTGGATGCTTTTGTGTGTGTATGTGTGTGTGTGTGTGGTTTCCCTCTTGTCTCGTTACATTAGACAGATCCAACACTCAGCACCAAAACAAGTCGCCTTCGTGTGTCTGTTAGGGATAAAGGCACATATGTACAAACCCAGCGTGTACTTTAATTTGAAAGTACTTCCTGTCTCTCTGCAGTACTCTGTACTGGACGGACTGGAACCGAGAGGCTCCAAAGATCGAGAGCGGGACGGTGGACGGTCAGAACCGCAAGGTGGTGGTGTCTGATGGAATCGGTCTCCCCAACGCTCTGACGTACGACTCTTCCTCTGGACAAATCTGCTGGGCCGACGCTGGTGAAAACTTCTTCTTCTACTCTTACAATTACTTTATTATTTTAGCCAGCCTCACCAGGTTTACAGCAGTTGAATCATACCGGTGATTTTGCATGTTTGAGCTCAATTTTAACAACCTGCAAGCACGTTACCTTACTGACAGCCGTTTTCCAAAAAGTAGAACTGTTTTTTAGTTTTTGCGTTGTTTTGCCTCATCTGTCAAAATTAAATGTTCAGGTGATAAAATTATTTCACCTGCTAAGACTTACGCATGATTGTAGAAGGCACGAATATTTTAATTATTCAGTTGGCAGTAATGTAACATGTATGGATTGGTCTGAAACGTGCAAAATCACCAGTATGCTCCTTCAATTGGTAAAACATGCTTATATTTACACACATATTTTTCTTGAGCTTCGTATTATTACTGTGAGTTGTGCATTAGTCGTGAAACCACTACTATTTAATACTACAATAATACAATTAATTCTTTGATGAATGATGATAATGTTGTTAGGTATTTATTAATCTGATTAGCACTTCCTGTCTGTAGCCTGTCATATACTCACCTGATTCTGCTCAGGTAACGATTTTTTTTTCATCTCGCCGTGTGTCAGGTACAAAGCGGTTAGAGTGTGTGTTTCCAGATGGTTCAGGTCGAAAAGTGATCCATCCCAGCCTCAACTATCCGTTCAGCATGGTCCACTACAGGAACCACTTCTACTACACTGACTGGAGGAGGTACCCGCCTGTCTTTGATTATTGATCACTTATCAATAAGGTGATTAATCAGTAAGGTGAAGCCCTGTGACCTCAACCGTGCATCTGTGTCTGCCTCGTAGGGACGGAGTGATCGCAGTGAGCAAAGACAGCAGTCAGTTCACTGATGAATACCTGCCCGACCAGCGCTCTCACCTGTATGGTATCGCCATAGCAACCACCCAGTGTCTATCAGGTGAGGGTGGCACTGTATTGTCATCTTTCAAGGTGTGAGCTGATTGGTTTCTGTGGAGTGATGTCATCACATCAGTCAACTCCCACCAGATGTTGCCATAAAGGGCCATACCAGTGGTTTGTATGTTTGAGGCAAAAATATACAACCCACATACATGTTATGTTACTGACAACCATTTTTAAAATTGTTTTTCCTACCTTCCAGACAGCCACTGGTTTCCATTTATTCCAGTACGCTGTTAAAATCAACTTGTAAAGACTTCAAATATGCTTGAGATGAGTAACAAATGATGCTGCATTTAATTCCCTGTGGAAAGATGGGAAATTTGAGCTTTTTGGACTAGTGAGCCTTCATATCCTAAATACAGTTGTTTTTTTTTCTGATGTTTCAGTGAAATGACGCAGTTGGATGTAACATGAGTCTGAACATGCAAAGTATATATGTTAATGTACAGATGACAAAGAAGGAATTCTGAAGTCTGGAGGAGGGGGACGTTTAAAAATCAGAGTTTTAGTCGGGACCTAAATGCAGCCTTTGTTTGTCTGGAGAAACTCGTCATGTTTCATCACCTTGCATCGAAAGAAAAGTCATCACAGCTGGCTGAGACCCTCAACTCCACACCTTTACCTGTGTGCGCGTGGTGTGTGTGTGTGTGTGTGTGGTGACTTCACATTAACTCACAAGGTAGACGACAGCACAGTAATTACACAGCTGTCTGCGACCCTCTACTTGTGACCTGTGTGTGTGTGTACATACAGGAGACCAAAGAACAAAGATTACACAGCTGTGTACGACCCTCTACCTGTATTTTATGTGTGAGATGTTTGATGTGTTGATGTCTGCAGATGCTTCGAGTCCTTCCTTAAATGTCTTTAAAGTACAAAGTAGCCCTCTAAACACAGGATAATCCCTAAAGTAGCACCTTGGAAGTTGTCATTGTCAAAGCGACACACTCTCACACACGCACTTAGTAGTAAATGTAAAATCTCGTCCGACGGAAGACTTTGGAAAGTCTGGAATCCGTGCAATGCATTGTGAGTTTGCGTGTAACAAACCGGGTGGAAATCGTTGTAAATGTCGCGTCTGTGTGTCCTCTCAGACTAAATAACACCCGCTCGCTTCAAAGACGTCAGCGTGCGGTGTNGCGTCTGTGTGTCCTCTCAGACTAAATAACACCCGCTCGCTTCAAAGACGTCAGCGTGCGGTGTAATTGTGAGCATGATGACAGCTCTAAAACACACTTGTTAAGGGTTTGGTTGCTGCTTGTAAGAGGCTTAAAAGCTGTTATTGTTGTTTCGATGCCCAAACACACACAAAGATCACCGTGAGTTGTTAAGTGTAGGGCTGTTGTTCGAGATGGAGGGTTCTGTTTGTTCTTTCATTAGCTTTCTAACACCGGAGTCCTACGGCTTTCATCCCGTCACGCTTGGATTCACACAGGAAGAGAAAATCCGAGTCTTAACTCTTCATTTCCACCTGGATGGACGTCTGCGGTTGATTGGTTATTTTTGTGTTGCAGGGAGCCATTAACGACGGACCGGCAAACACAGGGTCCTTTTGGTGCTACTATCCAGTGGCGATTCCTGAAGAAGAGGGCAGGAAACCCCCGACAAAACGCCCTCTGCAGGGACACTCACTAGGGAGCAAGATGACTTCCTGTCGCCAGAAATCCTCTAAAAACCCCAGCCAAACCCCTTATCTCGCCTTAAAGCTATAACCCCAAAATAAATGTTTTGTAAATTTGTTTTATACCTCATTTTTGTTTTTGTTTCTACTGTATTTTTGTATGTGTTTTTTCTACCGATTAATGAAATCAACTGTTTAAACTGTACAAGTTTAGATTTTCTGTTCTTTAAAGCCAAAGAGGAATGACCTAAAGAGCTTTAAAATATTAACTGTTTGAGCCTATCCTGCTCCTTTTACAAAATCCAAAATCCACAAAATATTATGTCCACCAATTTGTAATCATATTACCGTATGGTTTACCCCTCAGCATTCTGTGCCAGTCAGATCACAGTGCTGCCATATTCCTGTGCACTGCTAATCTATATTTCACAATGATGAAGTGACAAATTCTTTTTTTGCCAAATACTTTTCCTACTACTACTTTTAAATCTTTTTTTTTTTTAAATCTTTTTATAAAATGTGATATTTATAACAATAAATGTGATTCGAAACTTGACTGATTTGTTGGATTGCTGTGTTTTTGGTTTGTGATGCTCTTTAAGATTCCAGATTACAAAATATTTTATGCTGGACTTCTGCGCTACTTAATCATGTCATTTAGATTTCATAATCAAGACTCCTTTCTTTGATAAATGCAGCCGATCATCCGCCACGCAAGAAGCACAGGAGCCAAATTCTGTTTGGCTGGATTCATTTTTCCACAAACTCCTTTACTTGAGTTTCAAACTGAAAAAGTCTTCTCTGAAATCAAAACATACAAATATAACCATCAGTTTCAATCTTTCAGCAGCTTCTACTAAGAAAGAGGTAACGGCAATTTGGAGGGCGACGAGGAACTTCCAGCCTCCATAAATCCTTACATGCATCAAACGGTACTTCAGAAGGGTCAACCGCAACCGTGAAAGAAATTATTAAGAAATGAATGCCATTACTAAACTACTTCTGTAACAAGGAAAGTTCCAATATAAAGGTTTGGAGGTTTGGTGTCAGTTTATCCATATTTGTTATGGATAAATTAAATCTTGGCATTTGCTACAGAATTTAAACCATCTTATCTCATAACACAACCAAAAAATTTAAAATAAAAACGTCTCTGGTTCAGTCCCATCCTTCCTTCTGTGTCCCTTTTCTTCCTTGCTCTCATCTGCCAACCTTCCCCAGCCTGTAATCCGTCTTGGGGTCAGCTATAATGGCCTGAACGGCTATGATGGCCTCGTTGATCCTGGTCTGGAGCTCCCTCAGCTCTTCGATGTGCAGCAGACGCAAGATCTGGGCCGCTTCATTCAGAGTGGCATCTATTGGTGGAGGGTGGGTGGAGCCATTAATGCACAAACACGTGTCAAAACATAAAAGTATCATTTTTATGTGAAATTCTCATTTCCTCTGCTTTCAGAACACGGCACTCACCTCCAGTATCGAAACCCAAACTGTGCTTGTCCAACGCTACTGGAACTCCCTGGAAGGGAAGAGAAGGACAAACTTGACCGAGTTCAAGTTGAATCCAAAAGTGAAGGTCTGTACTGCTCTGGTGTCACTTTTTATGGTGCCATTTTCAAATATGAAGATGTATTGCAAGCATTTGTCATGTGGTTTACCTCTTTATTTTGGCTGGCTTTAGTGATGGCCTCTGGCGAAAGTCTCTCCTGGATCAGAATGCGAATGGCCTGGTCAGGACAAACATCACGTCTATTTGTAGTGTCACTTCATATCATTAAATACAGCAAATGTATGACTGAATGAACACATAACACAAACACAAACCTTCAGCATCACTAGGTAGTCATCGTGTCTCTGTATCTTGAGGATGTTGGACAGAGCTATCACTCCTGCCTTGAAATCTGGTGAATTGCCTGAAAAACACACTCTGATATTAACAAATAGAATAGGAGTCGGAAGGAGGGAGCATTTTTCCTGTTATAATACAAACAGACGCCAAAAATGGAAAAAAGAGAAGGTTTTGCTTACTGTCGAGGTTGACCAGGGGATCCACTGGTTGGTCGCTGTTGTTTGAGGCTGCCAGCGGCTGACACTTCTTGTACTTCTCCACTAAAAAACACAAAATACACTCAAGGTTATTCCTTTTATAATCTCTCCATCTAGTGGTCATGGTAAGTGTTGCAGCTAGTGGTACATACAATTTTCAGAGAAAGCCCACAGGGAATGGAAATGAGTTTAACATTTTCTGATATCTCGACAGAAATATATATGACTCACCGTTGTCGCCATATTCATATCGAACAGCCAGTCCAAGCAACCAGTCTAGAGCCTCCTGTTTCTCCTGATTGCCAAATGGACAGCTCAAATCCTGCAGGTACTGCACAGGAACAGGAAACTCAGACACATGACACATCTTCTAAGTGAGACAGTGCTGTTTCTATGAAAATGATATTAAAATTCTCTGGACTCTCCTGCATTTGAGCTTTAATCAAATGCATTAAAAGCTCTATGAGAAGCTGCCAGTCTGCTGTTTTCACCTTCTGGTAGGCTTTGGGCCAGTTAGAGCTGGGGATGTTCCTCAGGTTTCCTCTGTCCTCGATCTTGTAATGTCGAATCTTCTGATCTTCCAGCCACACAACGCAGTTCCGAAACTGTGTCTCATCTGAGCAGAGTGGACAGCAAAATACATATATTACCAATCAACAGACCTCTTTAAGGCCCAGTACATGAAAATGTTAGTTTAATTAAAACGTCATTTTTGGACCAATAAGATTGCCTGCCCCACAGGTGCAGCTCCGCCCCTTCTTCTGACTGTCTAATAACTACACCTGCTCATTTTCAATCAGCTTGAATGAAAAATTAGATTTGAGGAAGAATCAGTGTAATTTATGGGACGCCAGCTAAAAGGTATTTAGGGATAAACTTCAGCAATGACAGGATTCAAACTCTCACACTGTAACTTAGTATTACAGCTTAATAATGAGCAAAGAAAAACACGTGGATGAATTATTGTGCTGTCGATTATGCTAATGCTAGCAAAAAAAAAAACGTGAGCGTATAGAGCCAACTGTCATAAACCTGTGACGTGTATGATTAATAGATTACGTTTTACAAATAATTGGTATCCAAGTTTAATTTAGGATATAACTCGGTGTCGCGAAGTATTTTCCACGTAAAATCATTCTTTAAAAAAGCTTTAATACTGCTGATAACCGCCTTAAAGTCAGTTAGTGCACACATATAGCCTGTCTCCATACATGACGTTAGCCGGCTACAATATTAAAGCTAGCTGCCGCATTTAAAAGCTCGTCGGTGCAGCTGTTCTTACCTGAAAAGTCAAATTCGTTCGGATTGTGATACTCCAAAGCTGTCAGTTTCCTCCGAAACATTTTAAAGTGTGTTTTGTGTGCAACGGATTGGTTTTAGTTAATAGCTAGCCTTTCTATTTCTTCAGCTAGCAGACGTCAGTATGTGGCCACACGCATGCGCAATACAGCAACTTGCACGCAAACAGGACGCCGGGTTACAAGTCAAAAAAAAAAAAA